>JACEFZ010022763.1:272500-312500 GCA_014155875.1 Cepaea nemoralis
AAATAAGTAGAGACTACAGGACGCACAAGATAACATAATAGAAATATTTCCTTTCAGACAATTGAACGATGTTTATGTAATTTCCATCTGTGGCCGTTTTCTTCTGTTTCAGAGAAAGAAACACACAGACAGACTCACAAACTTACAACAACATAAGATAATTTTCATCCAGAAAACAGTTGAACGATGTTTATGTAATTCGCATCTGTGACTGTTTTCTTCTGTTTCAGGGAAAGAAACACCCAGACAGACTGACGGTGAGCGACAGTAAAGCTCACTGCATCCTTGCTCTTCCTATTATTGACGATGGAGACACTTGTTTTGGTGAGTGGATGCTGCACCTACTCGCCATTCCCGGCTCTCATTCACTCCCAAAGAGCACGGGAACCTGCTGCCGGATTCTTCTCTCAGAGTTTCACGTCACTGTTACAGGTGGCGGTCAATGGCCGAATAGATAAGAGCGCTCGTTCTTAAACTTCCGGTGTGTTGATGCCAAGATAGTGGGTTCAACCCTTACACTGGTCAGTTGGACTAAAATTTTGTCTTCCCGTCCTTGACTTGGGGACGTAAATTACAAATACCTCTGAAGTCGGAGTGGATTCGCCTGATGGCGAGGGACATTGTTGTAGGGGAAAGCTAATTCTCATGCAAGAATCAGTCTAGTGCACTAGAAAATGTAGCACATGTATTGACAACACTTGAGTTCAAAGCGAACAAATGCAAATAAAAATATCTCCAATGATGAAAGCTTGGGAATGGTTGCCATAGAGCCACAACGAGTGGACTTCCTGCCTTTAAAAGTTTACCATTATCACCTACAGATCATGACCTGTGTTTCTCATGTTTGGTTCAAGACTTTTCATTCTGTTTCAGTGTTCCTAGAAATGTTACAGTTTCAGATTCGTTAATCCTATTTTTTTTTGTCACAACTGTAACCATCCATCCATCATGTGCCATGCCGATAAGCGTGGGCGGTCATGTTTTGCCATCTCACTCGATCACCATAGTTGTGGATCAGCTTCGTGTTTCTGTCTCGACCATGCCACGTGGCCAAGCCATCCAGGTAGTTACTTTTAGGTCTTCCCCTTGGTCTCTTCCCTTCGATCTTGCCGGTTGTCACTAAGTTCTCCAAGTCATTTCTTCTCATAACATGTAAAAAAAAAAAATGATGACTGTCTACGTCTAACGTCTCTTATCAGTTTACGATCTGTATTTGTTTCTTGAAAGACGTGTTCATTGGTTTTTCTGTCTGCCCATGGTATTCTTTGCATTTTCCCCAGAAACCACATTTCTACAGCCATCATATGTTTTTCAGCTTGACTGCTCATTGTCCACGCTTCACGTCCATACAAAAGTACAGGTTCTATGTAGCACTTCAACACTCTTTTTCTCGTTTCAATTGATATCTTTTTTTTGGTCAGTATGTTTTTCATCTTGCAAAATCATACAGCCTTAAAAGTGTTATGTAAATAAATAGAATTCATTCAGTAGCATGTCCCATGCAGAACGTCGCTCACATAACAACCGTCCGGAATACTTCTCGGTCATAAGCAAGATATCCCGCGTCCGATACACCCATCTCGAGATCATCCGCCACATCCTGCACCCGTCTTCTCTTTGGCCTTCCTCTTAGTAAGCAGAGTAAAGGACTATATGGGTATATGGTGCTAGTTCCTTATTTGTATAGATTAATCGTCACTGGATAACTATTTGGTCAATATCACACCGGCAACTTTTATTGCCCAGAACATTTTCTAATACCTGTTTAGGCCTGTCTCAATCTGGGAGCCCTCATCAATTTACAAACATTTGCATTTGCCTGTATTGGGATTCGAAACATGACCACCAGGCTTTATGAGTTCCAGACAAGAGAATGTCTAGTTATGTTGTCCTCAGGTGAACTCACTGGGTTTGCCTTATGCAGTAATGTGTGGCTGCTGGTTTTCTAGTGGCTGCCGTTTCCATCGACAATGAACTATTTTTCGTGGCAGACTTTTGTGTTGGCATTCTGGCAGCGGCCTTACACACATTATACATGTGCGGGATATCGATTTGTCGAGACTCCTGGGGGAAGCGAGGAGTATTGTGTGTGATATTCACAGGCACGGGAACGGAGCATTATGTGGACTACCCTTTGCCATGAAGTCGGAACCGCGACTAACTTTCTTTGTCCTCAGGTTTTCTCAATGCGTGTCCTAACCAGCGCCGGAATCTTTTTCTCATCTCTCGGTTCACTGTGATTTGTTTAGTCCTCCCCGTGAGATCTACATTGGTTAATCTGTCATACCATATTATTCCCACTATTCTGCACAGGCACCAAACAGTGAATGGTTATTTTGTAACTCGCTAAGTTTTAATCAATGTGTTATTCTTGGATATAATGCTAGACACACATTTTCCCAAGGCCGAGATGCTTACAAGCCTTGTTTGTTTCTGTAGGTGTTATTGAGTTTTATCGACATTCAAAGAACAGCAAGTTTACAGAAGAGGAAGAAGAGGTAAGTACAACTGTCGAAATAACGAAATGTTTTAAACCGTGCTTGGTTAAAGTGGACATCATCAGCATGTGCCTTGCCAGCGGGCTTAGGTGTTCATGTCTTTCCACAGATCTCTGTTCTTGGTGCTGTGGATCAACTCTGCTCATGATATTCTTCCATGCCACAGTCTCAGCCTGTCTAGCATAATTTCTCTTGGTCGATCTCTGTCTTTTTTCCCCCACAGTTCTTTCCATTTGTCACGATATTTTCAAATGCTTCTCTTCTTATCACATGACCAACGAAAGCTATTTGTCTCTTTCTTTATACTTGTATATAATATTATAATTTGGTCTGATAAACAACTGGTTTACTAATTGATTCAATGAGCATGAACAGAAATGTCGAGGCGGGTTTTGTATGTAGACAATTGATTGAATAGCTGCCGAAATATGTTGTACTATGGTCGCCTACATCTTCATTCCGGGACATGCGGGAGTTGGGGGAAATGAACGAGCTGATACACTTGCTGGTTCTGCATCCCCCGTAGATGGCCAACCCACGGACCATGCCGATGTTATTAACGCCTTTAGAGAGATGTCGAGAGCCGAGGACTCTGACGCCAGTGAATCCACATCGTTGTCCAGAATAAGAGACTTTGACGTTGGCATTGGCGCGGCCTGACACGAGAGGCACATCCGGAGAATGAGGGGGGCCTCTGGTGCATATGTTGGGGGAGGGGGAGAGGAGGATCTGAGCACCTATAGACTTGTCCGTAGTGCAAGGATGATACCCAAACAGATAATTTTAAAAACAAAAAAAACTAATAATATTGACCAATTACTAAAATTAGCATGGAAGAATGCCTACAGTGGATCTTCAGCATCCACTCCGGTCTATTTTCTGAGACAACTTTCCAGATGAAGACGTTGTCTTTCTCCTTCGACGGGGTCAGTGGCGTTGGGACGGTGAACGCGTTTCACCATCCAGCATACCAGGTTCGAAATCAGATCGAGGCGATTTGGACTCAGACCGCCTTTCGTTGACTGTTAATGTAATGAGCCATATTATTTTGTCACGGAGGAGCACAATCGTGCACGTACAAGCCTTACCCTGGTGCGAGGAAATGAAACCTAAAGATTAAATGTCATGACAGGGCAGACAAGGCCCCTAAGCCATTGTCGACAATTACGTCAACTACGTCGCGCATTTCAACAACTACATCAAGTGGTTGATGATACGGCTTCGCCATTCTAAAATTTTAGCAAACAAATAAAGTAGAACAGCTGCATTATGTATCTGTGAACGCGTGTTCATATAAAAGATGTTTTTACATGGATTTGTTAACATTGTATGGTAAATGGTATAACAGTAACTGGATAAAGGGGGTAGAGGGGGTGGTGACGTGTCGTCATGGCCAAGTTGTTAAACCGTTTGCGTCGCGCTCTGAATGTCGTGGGTTCGTTCCTCAGAGTGTGTAGCTCAGACCGCCAGTGCAATTTTTCCAGGTATTGCTGGTTGTCATCTCTGGAGCTACGGAGTTCGTGCTTTGTGCGATGCTCTCGGGGACGGTTTTCCGATATGTGGAGAGAGACAGTGTCAGATTTGGTAAAGCCCGGTGCAATTATGTCGACCCTCTCGACTTGAATACTTTATTAACGAAACGAATCATCATTAAAATCATTAAATAGCTCTTAATTGTCAATTGTTAAAGAGTTGAATTGAGTCAAGAACCGACATCACAGCACTCTCGACATTTCCATACGCTCTCTGTCCTCATCTTCAACAACCAACGAAGAGCCCTTATACCAATAGCATCAGCTATAGTTTGATTATGTGTCTATCTAGCCTTTCCTCAAAGTTCTGATTGTCGGCCAGATCTTCTGGACTCTCCAGCTGCACCATCATCTCCAGGCCATGATTATTTGCCTGTTCTTCATCACCATTGCTTAATTTCACATTTACTAAATTCACTTCACCTTAATAACCTTCCCTTTCACTTCACTTTACCTCACTTGACCTTTCATTAGTTCCTTCCTCATGACACCAGTTAATTTATATTACTGTCAAATTACATTGCTTTACGACGCTTTACAACGATGCAGGTGACCATCCATATGCTGCAATGGTATGATTTACTTGTCGATTATGTTGAGGTAAAATTTTGCAAACAAGCTGCAAATCCTTGTATTCATATATATTGCTACATAACAACAATAACCGCTTTTCTTTTAAAGGCTGCCAGCTGCAATATGACGCATCTTTTCAAATGTTCAAACATTGTAGATTTAACTTAGTATATTCCAGCTGCAATTGGACGCATCTTTTCTAATGTTCGAACATTGTAGTTTTGACTTAGTATATGCCAGTTGCAATTGGACGCATCTATTCAAATGTCCATAAACTGTAGCTTTAACTGAGTATATGCAAACTGCTAGGTTAACCCAGTCAGATCTAGATGTTAATGTAGTTCATTCTGCTATTGACGGTAATTAATTTAATCCAGTCTATTCCATTTGCCGGTTTTATGACCATGGAGTTACGAACTCAGTTCTTAATCCGGCATAGCGCGTTCCAAACACAGTGCAGATGATTATTAATTAATTAAAGAAAAATTAGAGAAAATTATGTGTACCATTGTACGAAAACCAACGCTAGGCTGTCATGTTAGTACTAAGCAAATTAATTATGTGTGTGTAACAGACATGTGGATTACTGCTATTATAACTTCCTTGTGCAATATATCATTGTCAATCGAGGTGATAAAAGAGTTCTTCGGGGCCATATCGAACCAATCCTGATGTATGGAAGCTAATCATAGCAGTTAGCAGACTAGTGAGGAATTATGTGGAAGCTGCAGAGATATGTCGTTTACTGAAGAATGATGAGAAAACAATGGACGGATAAAAAGCTTATGACGATACTTTGAGAGAAGTTAAGTCTTAAATAGGTTAACTCACAGAGGACTGATTATTCACACCCAGGGTTGTCCATGGGACATAATTTACATTGCGTGGTAGTTTATGCATGTCCCGTCCCATGAGACTTTTCCATGGGATTCCCATGGGAATGACATTCCCATGGACAAGCCTGGCAGGCTTGTCCATGACATGGACATGTTTTTCTGTCCCATCCAATGGTAATTTATGCCTGTCCCATAAAATTCCATCCCTACACTATTCAGAAAATCCCCCTTTTTCCCAAGAGATTCCTATGACCAAGCCTGCTCACACCAGAAGAAATCAGCCACCTTCTTTGGACCGTCATGGTAAGGGAAAGCTGGAATACGTCGCGACACCGGAGAAGCTGGGTGGAAGGAGAATCAGGGGAAGACGGAGAGAGAAGATGCTGGACAGTTTGACATCAAGGCGTGGAAGGACATCAGTATGAAAAATGACTGACCGTACAAGAGACGGAAGGCTGTGGGCAGACAGGATTACCAAGGCCACATGGCAAGGACTATTAAAGAAGAATACACTATTCTAAAACGCAACAAGCTTTTACAATTGAAGGGAAAATGTAGTGATGGATACAACAGAAATGTTGTGTAAACTGTACATCTATATTACTGTTAGAACTATCTATGCAGTAGTATCCACAGCCTATCTCGTCATTATCATTCTGTGAAACATTTAAAGCTGCAAGATAAGTTAAGACAGTTTTACAGATAACTGCTTTTGGAAATAACTTACTCTTAACCTGTTTATCACTAAGTAATTATCCGTGCGTCCTTTAGACGTCACATAAATCTTTCTGTCACAGAGATGTTGCTGTACAGGCATAAATGTCTGCGTTAAGAGAATTTAGAATAACAGAGCGAGATGCAGCAAGTTAGACCAAATTAGCATAATAACTAGAACAGAGCGAGACACAACAATTTAGACCAAGTTAGCATAGTAACAGAAACGGAAAGAGATTCAACAACAGCTATCTTGGACAAAATTAATTATATAAATAACTACTATAGAATGGGTTACATATCTACCGTCTGGGATTGAAAAAGTTAATTATTGAATTATTGCATGTTCCACCCGGCGGTAAAACAATGAACATAATTAGTTAAGTGTAGACTAGTTGACAAGGTAAAAATACAATGACAATGTTAGATAAGTGTAGACTATTTGAAGAGTTAACTAACAATGAAAGTGTTAGTTAAGTGTAGACTAACTGACGAGTTAACTTACGATGAAAATATTAGTTAAGTGTAGACTAGTTGACGAGTTAACTTACAATTACAATGTTAGTTAAGTGCAGATTATTTGAGGAGTTAACTTACAATGAAAATATTAGTTGGTAGTTAAGTCTAGACCATGGGTGGGCAAACTACGGCCCGTGGGCTGCATGCGGCCGGCAACTGATATTATGCGGCCCTCGAGGGCATTTAGAAATAAACATTTTTACTTCATTTGTAAGTTGTTTTCTTGAATTTTACGGAATTTCATTTACCGTTATGATTGTTTTAACATTTTTGATAAAATTTATTTCTAATTTTATTAGTGATTAGAATAACCTATAAATAATTCATAATTACTTATTGTGATAGATTGCTGTAAACAAAGTGGACATAATATAGACATAGTGTAGACTAGTTGACGAGTTACTTACGGTGAAAATGTTAGTTAAGTGTAGACTAGTTGACGAGTTAACTTTCGGTGAAAATGTTAGTTAAGTGTAGACTAGTTGACGAGTTAACTTCGGTGAAAATGTTAGTTAAGTGTAGACTAGTTGACGAGTTTAACTTTCGGTGAAAATGTTAGTTAAGTGTAGACTAGTTGACGAGTTTACTTACGGTGAAAATGTAGTTAATGTGTAGACTAGTTGACGAGTTAACTTTCGGTGAAAATGTTAGTTAAGTGTAGACTAGTTGACGAGTTAACTTTCGGTGAAAATGTTAGTTAAGTGTAGACTAGTTGACGAGTTAACTTTCGGTGAAAATGTTAGTTAAGTGTAGACTAGTTGACGAGTTAACTTTCGGTGAAAATGTTAGTTAAGTGTAGACTAGTTGACGAGTTAACTTTCGGTGAAAATGTTAGTTAAGTGTAGACTAGTTGACGAGTTAACTTTCGTGTGAAAATGTTAGTTAAATGTAGACTAGTTGACGATGTTAACTTTCGGTGAAAATGTTAGTTAAGTGTAGACTAGTTGACGAGTTAACTTTCGGTGAAAATGTTAGTTTAAGTGTAGACTAGTTGACGAGTTAACTTTCGGTGAAAATGTTAGTTAAGTGTAGACTAGTTGACGAGTTAACTTTCGGTGAAATGTTAGTTAAGTGTAGACTAGTTGACGAGTTAACTTTCGGTGAAAATGTTAGTTAAGTGTAGACTAGTTGACGAGTTAACTTTCGGTGAAATGTTAGTTAAGTGTAGACTAGTTGACGAGTTAACTTTCGGTGAAAATGTTAGTTAAGTGTAGACTAGTTGACGAGTTAACTTTCGGTGAAAATGTTAGTTAAGTGTAGACTAGTTGACGAGTTAACTTTCGGTAGAAAATGTTAGTTAAGTGGTAGACTAGTTGACGAGTTAACTTTCGGTTGAAAATGTTAGTTAAGTGTAGACTAGTTGACGAGTTAACTTTCGGTGAAAATGTTAGTTAAGTGTAGGACTAGTTGACGAGTTAACTAACTTTCGGTGAAAATGTTAGTTAAGTGTAGACTAGTTGACGAGTTAACTTTCGGTGAAAATGTTAGTTTAAGTGTAGACTAGTTGACGAGTTAACTTTCGGTGAAAATGTTAGTTAAGTATAGACTAGTTGACGAGTTACTTTCGGTGAAAATGTTAGTTAAGTATAGACTAGTTGACGAGTTAACTTTCGGGTGAAAATGTTAGTTAAGTGTAGACTAGTTGACGAGTTAAACTTTCGGTGAAATGTTTAGTTAAGTGTAGACTAGTTGACGAGTTAACTTTCGGTGAAAATGTTAGTTAAGTGTAGACTAGTTGACGAGTTAACTTTGCGGTGGAAAATGTTAGTTTAAGTGTAGACTAGTTGACGAGTTAACTTTCGGTGAAAAGTTAGTTAAGTGTAGACTAGTTGACGAGTTTACTTACGGTGAAAATGTTAGTTAAGGTAGACTAGTTGACGAGGTTTACTTACGGTGAAAATGATTAGTTAAGTGTAGACTAGTTACGAGTTAACTTTCGGTGAAAATGTTAGTTAAGTGTAGACTAGTTGACGAGTTAACTTTCGGTGAAAATGTTAGTTAAGTGTAGACTATTTGACGATGTTAACTTTCGGTGAAATGTTAGTTAAGTGTAGACTAGTTGACGAGTTTAACTTTCGGGTGAAAATGTTAGTTAAGTGTAGACTAGTTGACGAGTTAACTTTCGGTGAAAATGTTAGTTAAGTGTAGACTAGTTGACGAGTTAACTTTCGGTGAAAATGTTAGTTAAGTGTAGACTAGTTGACGATGTTAACTTTCGGTGAAAATGTTAGTTTAAGTGTAGACTAGTGTGGACGAGTAACTTTCGTGAAATGTTAGTTAAGTGTAGACTAGTTGACGAGTAACTTTCGGTGAAAATGTTAGTTAAGTGTAGACTAGTTTGACGAGTTAACTTGCGGTGATAAATGTTAGTTAAGTGTAGACTAGTTGACGAGTTAACTTTCGGTGAAAATGTTAGTTAAGTGTAGACTAGTTGACGAGTTAACTTTCGGTGAAAATGTTAGTTAAGTGTAAGACTAGTTGACGAGGTTAACTTTCGGTGAAAATGTTAGTTAAGTGTAGACTAGTTGACGAGTTAACTTTCGGTGAAATGTTAGTTAAGTGTAGACTAGTTGACGAGTTATACTTTCGGTGAAAATGTTAGTTAAGTGTAGACTAGTTGAACGAGTTAACTTTCGGTGAAAAATGTTAGTTAAGTGTAGACTAGTTGACGAGTTAACTTTTCGGTGAAAATGTTAGTTTAAGTGTAGACTAGTGACGAGTTAACTTTCGGTGAAAATGTTAGTTAAGTGTAGACTAGTTGACGAGTTAACTTTCGGTGAAAATGTTAGTTAAGTATAGACTAGTTTGACGAGTTAACTTTCGGTGAAAATGTTAGTTAAGTATAGACTAGTTGACGAGTTAACTTTCGGTGAAAATGTTAGTTAAGTGTAGACTAGTTGACGAGTTAACTTTCGGTGAAAATGTTAGTTAGTGTAGACTAGTTGACGAGTTAACTTTCGGTGAAAATGTTAGTTAAGTGTAGACTAGTTGACGAGTTAACTTACGGTGAAAATGTTAGTTAAGTGTAGACTAGTTTGACGAGTTAACTTACAGTGAAAATGTTAGTTAAGTGTAGACTAGTTGACGATGTTAACTTACGGTGAAAATGTTAGTTAAGTATAGACTAGTTTGACGAGTTAACTTTCGGTGAAAATGTTAGTTAAGTATAGACTAGTTGACGAGTTAACTTTCGGTGAAAATGTTAGTTAAGTATAGACTAGTTGACGAGTTAACTTTCGGTGAAAATGTTAGTTAAGTATAGACTAGTTGACGAGTTTACTTACGGTGAAAATGTTAGTTAAGTATAGACTAGTTGACGAGTTAACTTTCGGTGAAAATGTTAGTTAAGTATAGAACTAGTTGACGAGTTTAACTTTCGGTGAAAATGTTAGTTAAGTGTAGACTAGTTGACGAGTTACTTTCGGTGAAAATGTTAGTTAAGTATAGACTAGTTGACGAGTTAACTTTCGGTGAAAATGTTAGTTAATGTAGACTAGTTGACGAGTTAACTTTCGGTGAAAATGTTAGTTAAGTGTAGACTAGTTGACGAGTTAACTTACGGTGAAAATGTTAGTTAAGTGTAGACTAGTTGACGGTTAACTTACGGTGAAAATGTTAGTTAAGTGTAGACTAGTTGACGAGTTAACTTACGGTGAAAATGTTAGTTAAGTGTAGACTAGTTGACGAGTTAACTTTCTTTCGGTGAAAATGTTAGTTAAGTGTAGACTAGTTGACGAGTTACTTTCGGTGAAAATGTTAGTTAATGTAGACGAGTTGTACGAGTTAACTTCGGTGAAAATGTTAGTTAAGTGTAGACTAGTTGACGAGTTACTTACGGTTGAAAATGTTAGTTAAGTGTAGACTAGTTGACGAGTTAACTTACGGTGAAAATGTTAGTTAAGTGTAGACTAGGTGACGAGTTACTTTCGGTGAAAATGTTAGTTAAGTGTAGACTAGTTGACGAAGTTAACTTTCGGTGAAAATGTTAGTTAAGTGTAGACTAGTTGACGAGTTAACTTCGGTGAAAATGTTAGTTAAGTGTAGACTAGTTGACGAGTTACTTTCGGTGAAAATGTTAGTTAAGTGTAGACTAGTTGACGAGTTAACTTTCGGTGAAAATGTTAGTTAAAGTGTAGACTAGTTGACGAGTTAACTTTCGGTGAAAATGTTAGTTAAGGTGTAGACTAGTTGACGAGTGAACTTTCGGTGGAAAATGTTAGTTAAGTGTAGACTAGTTGACGAGTTAACTTTCGTGAAAATGTTAGTTAAGTGTAGACAGTTGACGAGTTAACTTTCGGTGAAAATGTTAGTTAATAGTGTAGACTAGTTGACGAGTTAACTTTCGGTGAAAAATGTTAGTTAAGTATAGCTAGTTGACGAGTTAACTTTCGGTGAAATGTTAGTTAAGTATAGACTAGTTGACGGAGTTAACTTTCGGTGAAAATGTTAGTTAGTGTAGACTAGTTGACGAGTTAACTTTCGGTGAAAATGTTAGTTAAGTGTAGACTAGTTGACGAGTTAACTTTCGGTTGAAAATGTTAGTTAAGTGTAGACTAGTTGTACGAGTAACTTACGGTGAAAATGTTAGTTAAGTGTTGACTAGTTGACGAGTTAACTTACGGTGAAAATGTTAGTTAAGTGTAGACTAGTTGACGAGTTAACTTACGGTGAAAATGTTAGTTAAGTATAGACTAGTTGACGAGTTAACTTTCGGTGAAAATGTTAGTTAAGTATAGACTAGTTGACGAGTTAACTTTCGGTGAAAATGTTAGTTAAGTATAGACTAGTTGACGAGTTAACTTTCGGTGAAAATGTTAGTTAAGTATAGACTAGTTGACGAGTTTACTTACGGTGAAAATGTTAGTTAAGTATAGACTAGTTGACGAGTTAACTTTCGGTGAAAATGTTAGTTAAGTATAGACTAGTTGACGAGTTAACTTTCGGTGAAAATGTTAGTTAAGTGTAGACTAGTTGACGAGTTAACTTTCGGTGAAAATGTTAGTTAAGTATAGACTAGTTGACGAGTTAACTTTCGGTGAAAATGTTAGTTAAGTGTAGACTAGTTGACGAGTTAACTTTTCGGTGAAAATGTTAGTTAACGTGTAGACCTAGTTGACGAGTTAACTTACGGTGAAAATGTTAGTTAAGTGTAGACTAGTTCGACGAGTTAACTTACGGTGAAAATGTTAGTTAAGTGTAGACTAGTTGACGAGTTAACTTACGGTGAAAAATGTTAGTTAAGTGTAGACTAGTTGACGAGTTAACTTACGGTGAAAATGTTAGTTAAGTGTAGACTAGTTGACGAGTTTACTTTCGGTGAAAATGTTAGTTAAGTGTAGACTAGTTGACGAGTTAACTTCGGTGAAAATGTTAGTTAAGTGTAGACTAGTTGACGAGTTAACTTACGGTGAAAATGTTAGTTAAGTGTAGACTAGTTGACGAGTTAACTTACGGTGAAAATGTTAGTTAAGTGTAGACTAGGTGACGAGTTTACTTTCGGTGAAAATGTTAGTTAAGTGTAGACTAGTTGACGAGTTAACTTCGGTGAAAATGTTAGTTAAGTGTAGACTAGTTGACGAGTTAACTTTCGGTGAAAATGTTAGTTAAGTGTAGACTAGTTGACGAGTTAACTTTCGGTGAAAATGTTAGTTAAGTGTAGACTAGTTGACGAGTTTACTTTCGGTGAAAATGTTAGTTAAGTGTAGACTAGTTGACGAGTTAACTTTCGGTGAAAATGTTAGTTAAGTGTAGACTAGTTGACGAGTTAACTTACGGTGAAAATGTTAGTTAAGTGTAGACTAGTTGACGAGTTAACTTACGGTGAAAATGTTAGTTAAGTGTAGACTAGGTGACGAGTTTACTTTCGGTGAAAATGTTAGTTAAGTGTAGACTAGTTGACGAGTTAACTTTCGGTGAAAATGTTAGTTAAGTGTAGACTAGTTGACGAGTTAACTTTCTTTCGGTGAAAATGTTAGTTAAGTGTAGACTAGTTGACGAGTTAACTTATGATGAAAATGTTAGTTAAGTGTAGACTAGTTGACGAGTTAACTTTCGGTGAAAATGTTAGTTAAGTGTAGACTAGTTGACGAGTTAACTTTCGGTGAAAATGTTAGTTAAGTGTAGACTAGTTGACGAGTTAACTTTCGGTGAAAATGTTAGTTAAGTGTAGACTAGTTGACGAGTTAACTTTCGGTGAAAATGTTAGTTAGTGTAGACTAGTTGACGAGTTAACTTTCTTTCGGTGAAAATGTTAGTTAAGTGTAGACTAGTTGACGAGTTAACTTAGGATGAAAATGTTAGTAAGTGTAGACTAGGTGACGAGTTAACTTTCTTTCGGTGAAAAATGTTAGTTAAGTGTAGACTAGTTGACGAGTTTACTTATGATGAAAATGTTAGTTAAGTGTAGACTAGTTGACGAGTTAACTTTCGGTGAAAATGTTAGGTAAGTGTAGACTAGTTGACGAGTTAACTTTTCGGTGAAAATGTTAGTTAAGTGTAGAACTAGTTGACGAGTTAACTTTCGGTGAAAATGTTAGTTAAGTGTAGACTAGTTGACGAGGTTTACTTACGGTGAAAATGTTAGTTAAGTATAGACTAGTTGACGAGTTAACTTTCGGTGAAAATGTTAGTTAAGTGTAGACTAGTTGACGAGTTAACTTTCGGTGAAAATGTTAGTTAAGTGTAGACTAGTTGACGAGTTAACTTACGGTGAAAATGTTAGTTAAGTGTAGACTAGTTGACGAGTTAACTTACGGTGAAAATGTTAGTTAAGTGTAGACTAGTTGACGAGTTACTTACGGTGAAAATGTTAGTTAAGTGTAGACTAGTTGACGAGTTAACTTACGGTGAAAATGTTAGTTAAGTGTAGACTAGTTGACGAGTTTACTTCGGTGAAAATGTTAGTTAAGTATAGACTAGTTGACGAGTTAACTTTCGGTGAAAATGTTAGTTAAGTGTAGACTAGTTGACGAGTTAACTTACGGTGAAAATGTTAGTTAAGTGTAGACTAGTTGACGAGTTAACTTACGGTGAAAATGTTAGTTAAGTGTAGACTAGTTGACGAGTTTACTTTCGGTGAAAATGTTAGTTAAGTGTAGACTAGTTGACGAGTTAACTTTCGGTGAAAATGTTAGTTAAGTGTAGACTAGTTGACGAGTTAACTTACGGTGAAAATGTTAGGTAAGTGTAGACTAGTTGACGAGTTAACTTACGGTGAAAATGTTAGTTAAGTGTAGACTAGGTGACGAGTTTACTTTCGGTGAAAATGTTAGTTAAGTGTAGACTAGTTGACGAGTTAACTTTCGGTGAAAATGTTAGTTAAGTGTAGACTAGTTGACGAGTTAACTTTCGGTGAAAATGTTAGTTAAGTGTAGACTAGTTGACGAGTTAACTTTCGGTGAAAATGTTAGTTAAGTGTAGACTAGTTGACGAGTTTACTTTCGGTGAAAATGTTAGTTAAGTGTAGACTAGTTGACGAGTTAACTTTCGGTGAAAATGTTAGTTAAGTGTAGACTAGTTGACGAGTTAACTTACGGTGAAAATGTTAGTTAAGTGTAGACTAGTTGACGAGTTAACTTACGGTGAAAATGTTAGTTAAGTGTAGACTAGGTGACGAGTTTACTTTCGGTGAAAATGTTAGTTAAGTGTAGACTAGTTGACGAGTTAACTTTCGGTGAAAATGTTAGTTAAGTGTAGACTAGTTGACGAGTTAACTTTCTTTCGGTGAAAATGTTAGTTAAGTGTAGACTAGTTGACGAGTTAACTTATGATGAAAATGTTAGTTAAGTGTAGACTAGTTGACGAGCTAACTTTCGGTGAAAATGTTAGTTAAGTGTAGACTAGTTGACGAGTTAACTTTCGGTGAAAATGTTAGTTAAGTGTAGACTAGTTGACGAGTTAACTTTCGGTGAAAATGTTAGTTAAGTGTAGACTAGTTGACGAGTTAACTTTCGGTGAAATGTTAGTTAAGTGTAGACTAGTTGACGAGTTAACTTTCTTTCGGTGAAAATGTTAGTTAAGTGTAGACTAGTTGACGAGTTAACTTATGATGAAAATGTTAGTTAAGTGTAGACTATTGACGAGTTAACTTTCTTTCGGTGAAAATGTTAGTTAAGTGTAGACTAGTTGACGAGTTTACTTATGATGAAAATGTTAGTTAAGTGTAGACTAGTTGACGAGTTAACTTTCGGTGAAAATGTTAGTTAAGTGTAGACTAGTTGACGAGTTAACTTTCGGTGAAAATGTTAGTTAAGTGTAGACTAGTTGACGAGTTAACTTTCGGTGAAAATGTTAGTTAAGTGTAGACTAGTTGACGAGTTAACTTTCGGTGAAAATGTTAGTTAAGTGTAGACTAGTTGACGAGTTAACTTTCGGTGAAAATGTTAGTTAAGTGTAGACTAGTTGACGAGTTAACTTTCTTTCGGTGAAAATGTTAGTTAAGTGTAGACTAGTTGACGAGTTAACTTATGATGAAAATGTTAGTTAAGTGTAGACTAGTTGACGAGTTAACTTTCTTTCGGTGAAAATGTTAGTTAAGTGTAGACTAGTTGACGAGTTTACTTACGGTGAAAATGTTAGTTAAGTGTAGACTAGTTGACGAGTTAACTTTCGGTGAAAATGTTAGTTAAGTGTAGACTAGTTGACGAGTTAACTTTCGGTGAAAATGTTAGTTAAGTGTAGACTAGTTGACGAGTTAACTTACGGTGAAAATGTTAGTTAAGTGTAGACTAGTTGACGAGTTAACTTACGGTGAAAATGTTAGTTAAGTGTAGACTAGTTGACGAGTTAACTTACGGTGAAAATGTTAGTTAAGTGTAGACTAGTTGACGAGTTAACTTACGGTGAAAATGTTAGTTAAGTGTAGACTAGTTGACGAGTTTACTTTCGGTGAAAATGTTAGTTAAGTGTAGACTAGTTGACGAGTTAACTTTCGGTGAAAATGTTAGTTAAGTGTAGACTAGTTGACGAGTTAACTTTCGGTGAAAATGTTAGTTAAGTGTAGACTAGTTGACGAGTTAACTTTCGGTGAAAATGTTAGTTAAGTGTAGACTAGTTGACGAGTTAACTTATGATGAAAATGTTAGTTAAGTGTAGACTAGTTGACGAGTTAACTTTCGGTGAAAATGTTAGTTAAGTGTAGACTAGTTGACGAGTTAACTTTCGGTGAAAATGTTAGTTAAGTGTAGACTAGTTGACGAGTTAACTTTCGGTGAAAATGTTAGTTAAGTGTAGACTAGTTGACGAGTTAACTTTCGGTGAAAATGTTAGTTAAGTGTAGACTAGTTGACGAGTTAACTTTCTTTCGGTGAAAATGTTAGTTAAGTGTAGACTAGTTGACGAGTTAACTTATGATGAAAATGTTAGTTAAGTGTAGACTAGTTGACGAGTTAACTTTCTTTCGGTGAAAATGTTAGTTAAGTGTAGACTAGTTGACGAGTTTACTTATGATGAAAATGTTAGTTAAGTGTAGACTAGTTGACGAGTTAACTTTCGGTGAAAATGTTAGTTAAGTGTAGACTAGTTGACGAGTTAACTTTCGGTGAAAATGTTAGTTAAGTGTAGACTAGTTGACGAGTTAACTTTCGGTGAAAATGTTAGTTAAGTGTAGACTAGTTGACGAGTTTACTTACGGTGAAAATGTTAGTTAAGTATAGACTAGTTGACGAGTTAACTTTCGGTGAAAATGTTAGTTAAGTGTAGACTAGTTGACGAGTTAACTTTCGGTGAAAATGTTAGTTAAGTGTAGACTAGTTGACGAGTTAACTTACGGTGAAAATGTTAGTTAAGTGTAGATTAGTTGACGAGTTAACTTACGTGGTAAAATGTTAGTTAAGTGTAGACTAGTTTGACGAGTTAACTTACGGTGAAAATGTTAGTTAAGTGTAGACTAGTTGACGAGTTAACTTACGGTGAAAATGTTAGTTAAGTGTAGACTAGTTGACGAGTTTACTTTCGGTGAAAATGTTAGTTAAGTATAGACTAGTTGACGAGTTAACTTTCGGTGAAAATGTTAGTTAAGTGTAGACTAGTTGACGAGTTAACTTACGGTGAAAATGTTAGTTAAGTGTATACTAGTTGACGAGTTAACTTACGGTGAAAATGTTAGTTAAGTGTAGACTAGTTGACGAGTTTACTTTCGGTGAAAATGTTAGTTAAGTGTAGACTAGTTGACGATTAACTTTCGGTGAAAATGTTAGTTAAGTGTAGACTAGTTGACGAGTTAACTTACGGTGAAAATGTTAGGTAAGTGTAGACTAGTTGACGAGTTAACTTACGGTGAAAATGTTAGTTAAGTGTAGACTAGGTGACGAGTTTACTTTCGGTGAAAATGTTAGTTAAGTGTAGACTAGTTGACGAGTTAACTTTCGGTGAAAATGTTAGTTAAGTGTAGACTAGTTGACGAGTTAACTTTCGGTGAAATGTTAGTTAAGTGTAGACTAGTTGACGAGTTAACTTTCGGTGAAAATGTTAGTTAAGTGTAGACTAGTTGACGAGTTTACTTTCGGTGAAAATGTTAGTTAAGTGTAGACTAGTTTGACGAGTTAACTTTCGGTGAAAATGTTAGTTAAGTGTAGACTAGTTGACGAGTTAACTTACGGTGAAAATGTTAGTTAAGTGTAGACTAGTTGACGAGTTAACTTACGGTGAAATGTTAGTTAAGTGTAGACTAGGTGACGAGTTTACTTTCGGTGAAAATGTTAGTTAAGTGTAGACTAGTTGACGAGTTAACTTTCGGTGAAAATGTTAGTTAAGTGTTGACTAGTTGACGAGTTAACTTTCTTTCGGTGAAAATGTTAGTTAAGTGTAGACTAGTTGACGAGTTAACTTACGGTGAAAATGTTAGTTAAGTGTAGACTAGTTGACGAGTTAACTTTCGGTGAAAATGTTAGTTAAGTGTAGACTAGTTGACGAGTTAACTTTCGGTGAAAATGTTAGTTAAGTGTAGACTAGTTGACGAGTTAACTTTCGGTGAAAATGTTAGTTAAGTGTAGACTAGTTGACGAGTTAACTTTCGGTGAAAATGTTAGTTAAGTGTAGACTAGTTGACGAGTTAACTTTCTTTCGGTGAAAATGTTAGTTAAGTGTAGACTAGTTGACGAGTTTAACTTATGATGAAAATGTTAGTTAAGTGTAGACTAGTTGACGAGTTAACTTTCTTTCGGTGAAAATGTTAGTTAAGTGTAGACTAGTTGACGAGTTTACTTATGATGAAAATGTTAGTTAAGTGTAGACTAGTTGACGAGTTAACTTTCGGTGAAAATGTTAGTTAAGTGTAGACTAGTTGACGAGTTAACTTTCGGTGAAAATGTTAGTTAAGTGTAGACTAGTTGACGAGTTAACTTTCGGTGAAAATGTTAGTTAAGTGTAGACTTGTTGACGAGTTAACTTTCGGTGAAATGTTAGTTAAGTGTAGACTAGTTGACGAGTTAACTTTCGGTGAAAATGTTAGTTAAGTGTAGACTAGTTGACGAGTTAACTTTCTTTCGGTGAAAATGTTAGTTAAGTGTAGACTAGTTGACGAGTTTAACTTTGATGAAATGTTAGTTTAAGTGTAGACTAGTTGACGAGTTAACTTCTTTCGGTGAAATGTTAGTTAAGTGTAGACTAGTTGACGAGTTTACTTACGGTGAAAATGTTAGTTAAGTATAGACTAGTTGACGAGTTAACTTTCGGTGAAAATGTTAGTTAAGTGTAGACTAGTTGACGAGTTAACTTTCGGTGAAAATGTTAGTTAAGTGTAGACTAGTTGACGAGTTAACTTACGGTGAAAATGTTAGTTAAGTGTAGACTAGTTGACGGGTTAACTTACGGTGAAAATGTAGTTAAGTGTAGACTAGTTGACGAGTTAACTTACGGTGAAAATGTTAGTTAAGTGTAGACTAGTTGACGAGTTAACTTACGGTGAAAATGTTAGTTAAGTGTAGACTAGTTGACGAGTTTACTTTCGGTGAAAATGTTAGTTAAGTGTAGACTAGTTGACGAGTAACTTTCGGTGAAAATGTTAGTTAAGTGTAGACTAGTTGACGAGTTAACTTACGGTGAAAATGTTAGTTAAGTGTAGACTAGTTGACGAGTTAACTTACGGTGAAAATGTTAGTTAAGTGTAGACTAGGTGACGAGTTTACTTTCGGTGAAAATGTTAGTTAAGTGTAGACTAGCTGACGAGTTAACTTTCGGTGAAAATGTTAGTTAAGTGTAGACTAGTTGACGAGTTAACTTTCGGTGAAAATGTTAGTTAAGTGTAGACTAGTTGACGAGTTAACTTTCGGTGAAAATGTTAGTTAAGTGTAGACTAGTTGACGAGTTTACTTTCGGTGAAAATGTTAGTTAAGTGTAGACTAGTTGACGAGTAACTTTCGGTGAAAAATGTTAGTTAGTGTAGACTAGTTGACGAGTTAACTTACGGTGAAAATGTTAGTTAAGTGTAGACTAGTTGACGAGTTAACTTACGGTGAAAATGTTAGTTAAGTGTAGACTAGGTGACGAGTTTACTTTCGGTGAAAATGTTAGTTAAGTGTAGACTAGTTGACGAGTTAACTTTCGGTGAAAATGTTGTTAAGTGTAGACTAGTTGACGAGTTAACTTTCTTTCGGTGAAAATGTTAGTTAAGTGTAGACTATTGACGAGTTAACTTATGATGAAAATGTTAGTTAATGTAGACTAGTTGACGAGTTAACTTTTCGGTGAAATGTTAGTTAAGTGTAGACTAGTTGACGAGTTAACTTTTCGTGAAAATGTTAGTTAAGTGTAGACTAGTTGACGAGTTAACTTTCGGTGAAAATGTTAGTTAAGTGTAGACTAGTTGACGATTAACTTTCGTGAAAATGTTAGTTTAAGTGTAGACTAGTTGACGAGTTAACTTTCTTTCGGTGAAAATGTTAGTTAACGTGTAGACTAGTTACGAGTTAACTTATGATGAAAATGTTAGTTAAGTGTAGACTAGTTGACGAGTTAATTTTCTTTCGGTGAAATGTTAGTTAAGTGTAGACTAGTTGTACGAGTTTACTTATGATGAAATGTTAGTTAATTGTAGACTAGTTGACGAGTTAACTTTCGGTGAAAATGTTAGTTAAGTGTAGACTAGTTGACGAGTTAACTTTCTTTCGGTGAAAAATGTTAGTTAAGTGTAGACTAGGTGACGAGTTAACTTTAATGAAAATGTTAGTTAAGTGTAGACTAGTTGACGAGTTAACTTTCTTTCGGTGAAAATGTTAGTTAAGTGTAGACTAGTTGACGATTTTTACTTATGATGAAAATGTTTAGTTAAGTGTAGACTAGTTGACGAGTTTACTTATGATGAAAATGTTAGTTAAGTGTAGACTAGTTGACGAGTTTACTTATGATGAAAATGTTAGTTAAGTGTAGACTAGTTGACGAGTTTACTTATGATGAAAATGTTAGTTAAGTGTAGACTAGTTGACGACTTAATTATGATGAAAATGTTAGTTAAGTTGAGACTAGTTGACGAGTTTACTTATGATGAAAATGTTAGTTAAGTGTAGACTAGTTGACGAGTTTACTTATGATGAAAATGTTAGTTAAGTATAGACTAGTTGACGAGCTAACTTATGATCGAAATGTTAGTTAAGTGTAGACTAGTTGACGAGTTTACTTATGATGAAAATGTTAGTTAAGTATAGACTAGTTGACGAGCTAACTTATGATCAAAATGTTAGTTAAGTGTAGACGAGTTGACGAGTTTACTTACGTGAAAATGTTAGTTAAGTGTAGACAAGTTGAAGAGCTAACTTACGATGAAAATGTCAGTTATGTGTAGACTAATTGAGTAGTTAACTTCAACATGATATCTTGCCAAAACCTAAACTGCTTGCTTTGAAATATCTAACTGTTGCAGTGTTTATTTATTAACTCTTTGCTTACTAACAGATCAGCTCACTTCTGCTGGCTATGGGAACAACTGCTCTTGTCAAATCTGAGGTATAAATATTGATTTTGTGACACATTTAAGTCGCCCTGGTTTACTTCGATGGTGGTTTTCTTTATGTATTAATGCTTTTAGGACTCAGCTAAACGTATAGACACGTTTTGTCTCTGCTTTGATTTTTTACAGCTTTCTAAATCGGACTTAATAAGAAATGCCGTTTATTATGTGATACATTTAATATTGATATGTAAATCTAATACGTTTGTCTTCATTATATTATACATTAATATTAATATGTAAATCTAACTGTAATGTGTTTGTCTTCGTTATATTATACATATAATATTAATATGTAAATCGGACTGTAATATTTTTGTCTTCGTTATATTATCTTTAGCCGGCTTCCTGGCCTAGAGGTTAGCGACTTTTCTCCGTAATCTCGTATACTCTCGTAAGTAACGTGACGATAGTGAGAATCGGCAATGGTTCGAATTGCGTCGGTAACTTACGGGGTATGTGAGCCGGCCGCTCAGAAAGCAATGGCAAACTACCAAGAGTAATCTTGCCAAGAAATCAACAATCAGCTGAAAGATGCTGATATTGACAGCAATGTCGTGTAAAGGATATGCAAACAATTAATTAATTAATTATATTATCTTTAGCTTTATTTATTCAAAGTGTAGTTTACATTGTTTCTACCAGTTTCATAGGAATACATATAATTCTTCAACGAATAATCTGGCAAATACTACATGGAAGCAAATATGTTAATTTAGGAACAATTACTTTCTGTAGGATATTGTAGGATTCTGTAGAACGCCTGTCTCCGTGGCCAAGGCTTGCGAACGCGGTTCGTGAGCCGCTTACCAGGCGTTCGAAACTCAGCTGCGACCGATTTGTGCAGCAGACCGTGTCGCGTTGTGTTATATAACGTGTTGGTATGGGAGCCGGTCGTTCAGAAGGCAATGGCAAACTACTGAACATAAAACTTGCCTAGTACATCAACAGCAGCTGAAAAATGCTGGTGTTGACTGCAACGTCCTGTAAGGGATATGCAACATAAAAATGGATACCACATGGATATAATTAGTAAAGTGTATATCTTACATTTAATTTTAGAAAACTAGGTGTATATCACGAGAAATATATAAACAAAAAAAAGTAATAATAATAATAATGATATCAAAGTTTAGTTAGACGATGCTTCATAAATGTTTTCTTGTAATCATTAAATAATCAATGGTCAGAGATAACTTGTAACAATCGCTAGTATTTCTTCTTCATTAAGTAATACTTTTATTTATTTTGTGTTTGTGTTTGATATGCCTTTAGATGTGCAAAGGTTGTTTTCAATTTAATTGATAGTTTATAAGAAGTGTAAGACTTTAAGACATGACAGACAGACAGACAGACAGACAGGCAGACAGACAGACAGACAGACAGGCCGGCAGACAGACAGACAGACAGACAGGGACCACGGAAGTAGAAATTCAGCAAATAATTCAGGAAAATTCTCGCCCGGGTGATGTGATTATCTACACGGATGGGTCGTTGTTGAGAGGTAGGGGAAAGTGCCTGGGGGTTCTTGGCAAGACTAAATGGCTGCTTTGGTGCAGGAGAGCCTGGCGTATATGTAACTACATCTAGCTTAAGAATAGGAGGTGGAGGCGGTCAGTGAGCTTTCCTCCGCTGGATAGAGAACACGATACATACACACATGTGATTGTTACTTGAACTCAGAAAGCATGCTGAGGAGGTGAGAACAGCAAGCTTCGTGCAGAGATGGCTTGCTTAGCTTCGGGGTCACGTGTAGCAGGCATCACCTGTATCTTTTCTCCTGGCATGCCGTGTGCTGGTGGGAATGGACCGGCGGACAAGATTGGCTGGCTCGGCGAAAACTTGGTGGAGTATTGATGTATGACAAAACAGATGTTGTTGCGGCCTTGTGGGAGCACGTGTACACCTCGGAGGAGCAAATGGATCACCATAGTCTGGTAAGAATGAGACAGCGAGGTGTGACGAGGGGATCTGGCCGATGCTCGACGCTCAGAGGAAAGGCGAGACGGACATATAATCAGATTGCTACTGGAACTATTAGTGTTGGAACTCTTCGCTGGCTGCTGAGGATGGGGACGGAGCGCTTATGGGAATGTCCCGAATGCTGTGATGTCGGTTCCTAAATCAATCAATTAATCAATATAGCAACTGAAGGTCATCTGTGCATCGAAGTACATGCGTTACCTTTGCAGGAGATAGATTGGAATCTCTATGTGAAGATTTATTACTTCAGCGATCCCTGTAGTATTTTGTAGGATATAGATTTAAATCTCTGTGTGGTCACTACTGGTTTAATAATTATATTGAAAAAGTAAGCAACATTGTATTGTGTCTAGTATGTCTTATAATGTCTAGTTCTTCTCATTAGTTCAAATGTTGTCGTCCAATGACCGAAAATTTATTGTGCTCTTGTGAACTCGGAAGTAATACACAGAAATATTAATTGGACGACCCTATGAGGTCATTAAGACAGTTCATAAATAAACACAGACGTATTGTTTGGCGCTCATAGACATAGAAGAAATAAGTAGAGCTTAGAGCAGTGGTTCTAAACCGGTGGGGAATTCCCCCCCCCCCCCCAGGGGGGAATTTCATGGTTTCCAGGGAGGGGGGGGGGGGATGAAGACCATTTCAAGATCGTGTTAATACAAGAACCGATTACTTGACATAGTTTTTCCCTTCATACTTTACAGTTATGTATGTCTCGTCCTTCTAAAATTCATTTTATAAAGTAAGTAGACCCACAAATCATGTTTTATGTGGATGTCTAGACTTGTTTTAGTATATGCTATTACATTTGCCTTCCACTTTTACGTATACTGTGTAGGGGTGAGGGGATTTTTAGATAGAAAATATGAATGGGGGGAATGACGTTCTGAAAATACGGTTGAAGGCGGGAACGGGCCAAATTTTTGATAGGAAGGGGGGGGGGGAATGGTGTTCTGAAAATATGGTGAAGGGGGGAATGGGCCAAAAAAGGTTGAGAACCACTGGCTTAGAGGATACACGAGACAGCATAGAAATTGACAGCTATAGTTACCGACCAGAATTATTCGTAGGTCATGCGTCGAAGTACACTTGCTCCTGCAGCGAGGCCATGTCATCATTTGGAGATAACAGGTTTGAATCCCAGTCGGTAATAGCTTTCAATTTTTATGTTGTCAAGTGCGTCCTCTAGTCTCTACTTCTTTATTCTACTTCTATGAGCCGCCAACAATACATGTGTGTTTACTCGAAAGTAACCTTAGATGTATGTGATAGATTTCAGTTTAGCGTGCTCACTGAAAGCGCAGGGTTTGATAATGAAATTGGCCATGTGTATGTCAACAGACACACAGTACCATGATCCGGCAGAGAACTCTCAGCGATTTCCTTCTCGAGGTTACCAAGTAAGTAGTTGCACTGATGGAAGTTATGTCGACGTGTGTTTCTATTCGTGTGTATGTGTGTGACTGTGTGTTTGTGTACAGAATCATCATCATTTCTTACGGCCACCTCATTAAATATCCCGGTTTCCCTCTATTAGATCACACAAGGAAATCTCAACACAGTGCACTAACTTCGCGGCAGAAGTGAAGATTCAAATGTGTGCATACGAGAATATTACACACGTTATAGATAGATATTATTTATTAGGTTACATTTTTTTTTAATTTCTAAATTTTTGACTGAGCAGTGGTTTACTATCGACGCTGTAACGACGGTGTTACAGACGTGATTCGTAATCCCGCATACCGTGTTCGAAACACAGCTGCCGGCGATTTGGAAGCAAACCACCTAGCACTGGTTTTTATACAATTGTATGAGTGCCGGTCGTTCAGAAAGCAATGACAAACCCACGGAACGTAAACTTGCCTAGTAAATCACAAACATACACAAAATGCTGGAGTTGGCAGCGACGTCCTGTAAAGGACATCAGCTAACTTTAAAGTGGCTTACCATACTCCAACTGCTGGTTGATTATAATTAACTCAGCGCGCAACCACTGCAACTCACATAGTGCTCCTAAGTTTTTCCTTATCCCTCTTCTCCTCAAAAAGACTAGGCGTGTGATACACAACTCATGATCAGGGGAAGGGAGAGGGAGATATAACATCCTCAAGTGCCTCATTTTGTAATACCCCATATGGTTGTGGCTCGTGTTTCGTATCATATACTCGTAATTTTGATTCAAAGACGGGTATTGTGCCTCTAACTGAGACTTGTTTGCGTTACCTGTTCATAATTGCTCACTTTAGTTGACATTTCAATCGATGCTGCTTGCTCCCCTGTAAATATCTTTTATTATTGTGAGTTCTTTACATCAATTTTAATGTCTTCACACATGTCGATAATTTAAGCTTTTTCACTTTTAAATGCCTTTGTATACTTTAAAAAAGCACTATTTGCATATATATATATATACTATATATATATATATATATATATATATATATATGTATATATATTTATATATATATATATATATATATATATATATATAGATATATATAATATATATTGGATGGATGGATGGATGGATATATACTTGTGCGTAAGCATTACATTAGTTAAACTGTGGTAAAGCATGTACAACAGATGTAAAGCTGTCTAAAACTGTTCCCCTAATCTTCTCATTCTGTTTATAATAAGCTAATTTACTCATGTAGTGTCATCTCCGCGGTTTATATGTTCTTGAACTTTCTTGTATTTCTTTGCTGAAGAAGGCTTGCCCTGCAACCTCGTTTGTTTCCATAATTGTATTTTGTAAAACCGCCCTGTGCTTCTTGTTTTTATGTTGTTTACCTGAGCTAATACGTCACTCCTGGCTCTGTCACTCTCTCTCTCTCTCTCGTCTCGCTCATCTTCTCTCTCATCTCTCTCTCTCTCTCTCTCTCTCTCTCTCTGGTCTCTTGATGTGTGTATGTGTGTGCGTGTGTGCCTGCAAGTATGTCACAGTTTTTAATGTACGTTAATGATTGCCTAAGAACCCTTCATTATTCACTAATACAATTGTCAATATATTCCCACAGATCAATATTCCAAGATAAGTCAGTATGGATATTGTCATCATTAAAATCATGGTAATCAGATGCATTATCTTGTCCTGTAGTCTTGTCAATTAAAATATGTAATATTTTCCGAATGAACCACAACAAGCAATGATGCACAGGCTAAATGGAACTAGACGATGAGGCTTACCATGTAAACGACAAACAGAGGGAACAACAGGGTCAGTGGGAATCTCGATACATGAATCCCATAAACGAGCACTCTCCCGTTGTTTATGCTTCACCTCGACAACGCAATGTACACGAGGAAGGTGATGAGACGAGATGAGATGAGATGTGATGAAATGAGAGGAGATTTTATGAGATGGCATAGGATGTGAGCATTTGTATCTGGAATGCTGGTATGTGTGTATCCAATTAACAAGGACCGTGAGAGTTGGATTTTCGTGGCCTGTGTGACCTGGTAGTAAGTTTGAAACCAGTCACGGAGTCAGTATCATATTCTGAGACCAGAAACTGGTGCTTGACTTAGCTTAAAATAAGGAGGGAAAATGTAGTCAAAGACAAAAACTGTGACTTCCAGGCAACGGAACACGTTGTGGTACTGTAGAAAAGACATGCACATACGTGGAGTAGAGAATTAGAGACATAATGGAATGGACGAGGTTGTATGAGACGGAAAACAATGTTACGGCTTGGAGTGAGTTAGTTGACGGTCCATGCCCGTAGAAGGAAAAGAAAAAGTACAATGCTGTTGACCCATTCTGTTTGCTCTGGGGGACAGTGGACATTATGAAATCCGTTATGTGGTTATATTAGTATCTGTTTTGTCGTTATGTTTGTTTGCTTGTTTTTCTCGCATATTGAGAACATTGCTGATGATCTGTCGTATGTCGGGAGGTGTGTTATTTCTCCTGGCATGCTTGTTTGGACCAATTAAGCCTCGAGGCAATTCCACAAAATTACACGAACTTACACGAAGTAACACGAACGTACACAAACTTACACAAAGGGGAACATAAACCAAACTGGAGCTTTCTCTTTTTGGTGGACACTCAAAGCCCCGTATCTCTCACCGTTAGAGACTTTGCCTGCCTCAGATAAGTTTAATGTCCCGCAGCTTATTCACCCCTGAAACTGACCAATGGCTATAATGGTCTCCTTCGATAAAATGGACAAATGACCATATTAATACGGAAAGAGAACAACTAATGTGGAAATTAAGGAGATAGTGAATCCAGGAGTGAAAAATAGGCAACGACAGAGCATAGAGAGAGACTAAACAACTTCCAGCGAATCGAGGGGTTGGGAAAAGACAGTGGCGCTGGATAGGACAGACACTAAGAGACCATCAGGATAATATAACCAGATATTTCTTACTTGGAAACCAGAGGGTAAGCAAAGTAGAGAGAGACCTAAAACACGGAGAAGGGAAATGAGAACCACAGATTATATGAGAAGGAAATTGAGGGAACTGCATGAGATAGCAATAGATAGGACGCCATGGGGAGGTATGAAGGGCAGAAGAAATAGAATATCGAAAACAGTGTAAACTCCTAGTAAGTCTCTTTATGTTATGTATTTCAACCCAGTATCAGTGTTGTAGGGGAGTGATAGCGTAGTGGCTACATACTCGCTTGCCATCCCGGCGGTCTGTGGTTCGATCACCATCGAATATTAAATTTTAAAAATTGACCTGGATTTCCTGGTAAGTTAAAAGTTAGTTGAATAGCCTTTAAAGGACGTCGCAGTCAACCCCAGCATTTTTGGCTGTGTGATCTCTTGACAAGTATACGTTCAGTAGTTTTCCATTGCTTTCTGAACGACCGGCACTCACACTATTATATAAAACCCCGAGCTAGGCGGTCTGCTACCAAATCGAGTGCAGCTGTGTTTCGAACGCGGTATGCGGAAATAGAAAATTATGTTCGTAACCCCTTCGCCGGCAAACCCACTCTAAAATGGGTATTAGAAAAACTCATGGAAAGGAAAGGCCACCTACTGACCTTATTAGTTAGTTAGTCGCGGTTCCAATTCCACAGCAACGGGTCGTCCCCATTATGCTCCGTTCCTGTGCTCTCACTGCCAATAGTGAAAAGTGGAACAGACAGGAGTCTCCACAAGCCAACAGTCCGCACAGGTACACTGTGCATAATGCCGCCGTCAGAATGCCAACACAAAATTCCTCCACGAAAAGTACAGTTCATCGTCGATGGAATCGGCAGTCACCAGAAAGACTTCATTGACCCGGGTTTATTCCACATGACTCGGTCTCTTTCCGCAAGGCGGCCCGCCGAAAGCGCCACACAAAGCACGAACTCCTTAGCTCCAGCGACGACTCCCACGAGTCTCCTGAAAATGCACTCGTGAACCGAAAAGGCAAACCAATCAATTCAGCGACAGCTGGCCATTGTTCCGAACATGCTGTTCACTTTGCAAACAACAGCGGACAGATGTAAAAGCATTCCACACAAATTTCACAGCTTACAGTGACGCGCCACGCACTCACTCAGTAGCAGGGCGACGAAACTGGTACTACAGTCCAACATGAGGAAAATGCGAATGCACACCGTAGCCACAAGCATAAACACGCCAGAGGCCTTAACGGTTCAATGCCTAACCGCCATGTTGGGGACCGGAAGTCCATACTGACCATATCACCACCGAATGTAGAATGTATAAGATATAATGGTCGATAAAATACAAGTATATGGGTCTATCACCTTTTGAGCAATGCACCTTAAGATGTGTAGAAGCGGCCTTTATTATCAATGTTGTGACTCAATAACAAACTGCAACCGCATTCTCTGTGTAGAACTTTGCCCAGCGGTTAGTTCATGCTGACCGAGCCTCCCTGTTCCTGGTGGACAACTGCAAACGGGAGCTGTATGCTCGTATCTTTGACATTGGAGTGGCCAGCAAAGCTTTCCTTGACAAGTGCTCCTTTCAGTCAAAGGAAGTTAGCCCTTTACCCACAAATGATTCATTCCACCAGGAAATAAGGTTCAGTTCATGCTAGTTTACATCTGCTGCATAATCCAGAAGTTTCTCTTTGCGGGTTATTATATTCATTCCTTTCATAACCGCTTTGTTTTTCTCATCTTCCTAAATATTTGTATTTGAGAAAGTGTGAAAACATTATTTTATTGCTATCGTGCATTTTTGTTTAAAAAACATTTTTCATATGGTTTTCATGGCAGATACCATGCATTAAATAAAGGAGCTTCAAAACAAGTCTTCAAATTTGTAGTATAATTTTGAAAAGCCTTACGATTGTCATGTAACTTAGCAGTATTGTTACCTCAGATGTCAAGAGTGTTTTGCGCATGACATTGGCGTGCAGACAAATCACTTCGCATCACATTTAGAGTGTAACTATGACAATCCCACTAGTCATATCCACCACACACACACAATTATTTTATTTTTTTTGCGGTCCCTCTCTTTGAACTTCAAACGTAGTTCACATACATGCTACTACTTCTAGAAGTTGCTACTACTTGGGAGTGCACTAGAACTGATGTAAAGATAACCAACGTTCTGCCATCGGTTGTTGATACAGATGCGGTGCCGAACAAAAAGTAGGTTTGGACATAACAAAAATGGATGATGAAAATGGGAAGTAGGGGTATGTCAATTATGACAGAAAAGTAGTTAATATGGTAGCAGATATGTTGTATTATATATCATATTAAAGGAGATTGCTTAGAGATAATTACTGTATTATATTTTAATTGAGACATTTCGACATGATAACATTTCGGTGATATATGATCCCATGGCAGATAAGGAAAGTTACTTAAGACGGTTAATTAATCCATGACACTTAATCAGTTAAAGCAGCAATGGCATGAAACGTACAGACCCACCAGCGAATGGAGGTCAAGTCTGATGATGCTGGGTCAGCACTTTCTAAGGTCTGAAACGTACAGACATTCACCAGTGAATGGAGGCCTAGTCTGATGACGCTGGCACGGCACTTTCTAAGGCCTAAAATATAACAGACATTCACCTGTGAATGGAGGCCTAGTCTGATGACGCTGGCACGGCACTTTCTAAGGCCTGAAATATAACAGACATTCACCAGTGAATGGAGGCCTAGTTTGAGGATGCTGGGTCACCACTTTCTAAGGCGTGAATTAGAAAATTTCCAAACGGCATGCCTTATGTAACACACTGTTGTCAGAGGAATCAGCTACAGCCAGTACTGACCAGCAGTTGAACCCAGTCTCATGGAAAATCGTCAAATAAGTGTATGAAACTAGAACTGCTGAGAGTGAGTTGGTCCGTCGGCATTTGTCCCAATGGAGGACGCAGGGCGAAAGAAGAAGAACTGAACTGAAATAATCATACGTCTTGATGCGAGATTCGGCACACCACAACGTCCACGAAGTGCTTCAGTTTCATGCGTTCGCTACTCAAAACAACAGATAACAAGACGATGACCCGCTCTTGTAAGTCAACTATTTCTCTTCTAGCACAATGACAGTTTCATATACAGAGTTAATGGTTCGAAAACAGCATTTGGAAGATGAGCCTTTTGCGTAGATTTCGATGAGGCTTCCGCCATTCGAAAACCATAGCAAATTACTGAACGCAAAATTGATTAGTAAACTACAAACAGTCAATTAATGCTAGGAGTGATTGCAACATCATGTAAAGAACACGCAACTAACTTGTTTATAGTACATCCGGTAGGTGTGTCTGCACAGCTGCAACTCCTGTAGGTCAATCTTAGCAGCGATACCGCCAGCTTATTTGACAGTTGAACTATTTTCTCATTTCTATTGCAGATTGACGTTTCAATTTTATATTATCTGAAATTAAACAAAACAAAAAAAGAGTATGTAACATTTTCATTTATATAAAACATAAAATATTCATATAAAACATTAGTAACACAGGTAGAGATTTAGAAGCAAAAATTCGTATGTTTGCTTACATTCTGAAAGATGCCATTAAAAGACTGAATAATTAACCCATGGAATAATTACAGTTAATCTATTCCTTGCTTGCTTGCTTCGGGACATTCAAGGCGTATATTTAACCATAAATTCTCTGTTCATTGTTCATTACTTTCAGAATTCTTTTTTCTACATTACAGTTTTTGCTTTCACATTGGGCTTGTGGGTTCTCATATAAATATGTCAGCCAGCTCGTTTGCACTCTTAACTTAAATTAAAGTATGTTATTTTTCCAAACTGAGTTGAGTAATGTTATCACAGAATTGTATATGCTTTAACATATAAAGGATAGGTATTTTTTATTTCAATTTGTTAATTTTGTTTAAGGTAAATTTAATTAGCATATGATTTTCTGAACCTGCTTGTGACTTGTTGGTCTGTAAATATAATCATCTTACTAAGGACTTAGCAGTTAGAGATCGAATTTCTAAACAGTGAAGACCAGGGTTCGAATCTTCAGCAAGGCAATGGGTATACGATTTTACAAGGAAAGGTACATACTGCTGAGTTATATATCAAATGAAGTGAATAAATGAATAACAGGTGGGCTCATCTCATCTCATCATGTTCCTCTTGTACCTTGCGGTGTCGAGGTGAAGTATAAACATCGTGAAAGTGCCCGATTATGGGCTTTATGTATCGATATTCCCATGGGCTCTGCTATTTCCTCCGTCCAACGTTTACGTGGTGAGCTGAATCACTTAGAACACATAGTCACAGGTGTTGTTCGAATGCGGAGCATTTCTTATCTCCAGTATGTTCCTGCCGAGGTGCAGCCAAATATGCCAGGCAATATATCTTGCACCATATTGTTTGTGCTTTCAGTGTTTAAATTCTCTAAGGTAATACGCTGTTTTGAAAATTTCCAGTAGTTGTGTATGTGCGTGTGTGTGTGTGTGTGTGTGTGTGTGTGCGTGCGTGCGTACGTGCGTGCGTGCCGAGTACTGTTTCCCATATATACAGTTTTTAATCTACTGAGCTTTCATCCATACTCCACACCCATACAATCGGTCACGTTAGTCAGTCGGGTGGCGTATGTAGCACAAATACTATTAAGTCTCATTAACTGCTCTGGAAGTGTGGGTAAAATAATACTTCTAGCTATGTTAAGAATCTTTAATCTGGGCATAATTAAATACGTCATTAAGATTATGATGAAGAATCGACGACAGTGCACTCGAGTTAAGCTCATAAGCCTGCAGTCGCTCCCAGCAAAAGTAAGGGAGAGTAGATTCGCACTGTTCCCTTTGCCAACTAATTAACTACACCACGGAGCCTTCCTCATCTGCGGTCACCGCGACCAGTTCCATACGTAATTACTCATCCTAACAGTTCCATTCTGACCCCCCCCCCCGACCCGACCCCACCCCCACCCCCACCCCCATTCCAAGAGTCCCATCTTGAATTTCCAATTTCGAACAGTTCTATACACAATCCCCCTTTCATAAATTCCATACTCGATCCCTCATAATTCATTACTCAATTGCTCATTCAAGCAATTTCATACTTACTCGATCCCCAGTTCCAACAATTCCATACTCGATTCCCCATTCCTACAGCTTCATACAAAATCTCCATTCCAACAGTTCCATCTTCTATTCCCCATTCCAACAATTTCATACTCGATTCCCCATTCCCATAGTTTCATACAAAATCTCCCATTCCAACAGTTCCATCTTCTATTCCCCATTCCAACAATTTCATACTCGATTCCCCATTCCCATAGTTTCATACAAAATCTCCCATTCCAACATCTTCTATTCCCCATTCCAACAATTTCATACTCGATTCCCCATTCCCATAGTTTCATACAAAATCTCCCATTCCAACAGTTCCATTCTCGATTCCCCATTCCAACAATTCCATACTCGATTCCCCATTCCCATAGTTTCATACAAAATCTCCCATTCCAACAGTTCCATTCTCGATTCCCCATTCCAACAATTTTATACTCGATTCCCCATTCCCGTAGTTCCATACTAAATCTGACATTCCAAAAAATCCATTCTGGATTGCCCATTTCAACAATTTCAAACTCGATTCCCCATTCCAACAATTTTATACTTGATTCCCAATTTCAGCAATTCCATACTCGACTCCCCATTTCAACAATTCCATACTCGATTCTCCATTCCAACAATTCCATAGTCGATTCCCAATTCCAACAATTCCATTACTTTATTCCCATTCCAACAGTTCCATACTCGATTTCCCATTATAATATCTCCATACTAAATTCCTCATTCCAGCAGTTCCCTACGCAATCCCCCTTCTAACAGCTCCACCCTTGACACTGCCCCCCCCCCCGCCCCTCAAATTATAGACCAGCCACAGCTGAGAACATACACATACAATTATCATTTACCATATTATCTTTGGTCTTCGGTATAGAATTTTGCCAAAGCACTCGTACACGCAGACAGGGCGTCGCTATTTCTGCTAGACACAAGATCCAACGAACTCTATGCCCGAATATTCGATGACGGCTACTCGCTGGATGAGTTTGCCTCAGCCTCTGAGTCTAAGATGAAACAAACGTCAGAAAAGGGAAGCCACGTGGAAAAGTCTCAGGCTGAACAGAAAGGTGGAGGATCTGTCGACGACAAGGAACACGAAAAGGAAAAAGAGAAAAGGAAAAAGCCAGAATGGCATAACCAGGACATCAGGTTTGGCTGTTTTCAAGTAGCAACTGTTTTTTGTAGTTTTTTGTAGCTGACGCCTTAGTTTGTTTGTTTGTTTTTTTTAAATTTGTTTTCAGTGTTATTATGGCTACATATTTTTTTGTTAACCGCTGTAAATTTTGTGGTTCTTCACATTTAAGCCATTGATATTAATTGTGACTTGTCCTTCACAGTAGTTTTTAGTAACTGCACTTCACAATTTCTTGACCATATTCTAGTGCACGCTGAATGAGTTGTAACATTGTTACTAGTTACTGATTAAAATACATGTAGTTTTTTTTTTTTTTTTTTTGCACAAAACTTTTTTTTTTTATTTAAAGTTGCATATCCTTTATAGGATGTTACAGTCAACATCAGCATTTTACTGCCGTTGTTGATGTCTTGGCAAGTTTTACGTTCAGTAGTTTGCCATTGCTTTCTGAACGACCGACTCCCATGCCAACACGTTAAACCAGCCAGACACGGTCTGCTGCCAAATCGGTCACCGCTGTGTTTTGAACGCGGGTAAGCGGCATTACGAATCGCGTCCGCAACGCCATCGCCACGGAGTTCGTCATGTCTTGCGTTATCAACAAGTCAGCTGGCAATGCTGTAGCTTCAGTGTCCGGCGTTCATAGGTTTTCCGTGAATGAATCCCCAAAACAATACAAGTCGAAACGATCAGCTTTACTAGAACACGATAACAAGTAACAAACTGAACGTTGCTACGAAAGTCTTCGTCAGCATACTAACAGCCTACATACGCCGATACAACTCCATGAAAAACCCTACACGAAAATTTTGTACCATGAGTTTGGTTTTAGTTTAGTTTAGTCGACGGATCGACATCACGGCACACGGGTGTAACCCATAAGTGCTGCGTTCTACTTCTAACTCAAGCCTAAGTCCGGAGAATTTCACCTCAGTGCACGAACTCCGTAGCACAGGCGAGGATCCTGAAATACTTTGGGTCATTATCATTAAGTGCCCTGCCGGCTGGCGTAGGCGTTCATGGTTCTCCACAGATCTCGGTCTGCTCAATGCACGAACTCCGTAGCACGGGCGAGGATCCTGAAATACTTTCGGTCATCATCATCAAGTGCCCTGCCAACTGGCGTAGGCGTTCATGGCTCTCCAAAGATCTCGATCTTTGGTGTTCTGAATCAACTCTGCTGATGATATTCCTCCATGCCACCGTCTCAATCCGTCCAGCATCACTTCTCTTGGTCTGCCTCTGCCTCTCTTCACCTCGATCTTTTCAGTTGTCACGATGTTCTCCAATGCCTCTCTTCTAATCACATGCCCAAAGAAAGCTGTTTGTCTCTTTCTTATTGTTGTATATAGTATTCTAGTTTCATTAGCCTCTTTCGGGCAATCGTTGTTATTTACTCTGGCAGTCCAAGGAATTCGAAACATTCGTCTTAAAAACCACATCTCTGTTGTTAAATTCCAAATTAGATAGATTTTGGTAGATTTTTTAATCGAAATTTAGCCCAGGCAGCGTCGTTGGACGCTTTTTTTCCGATTTACAACTGCCAAGAGATTTTTTACGTGCGCAACAACACACACGAGCGTCCGATCGCACTACCCAGGGGAAATTTTGTTACAAGAAGTCCACGTGAAAAATCCCGGTCCTCACCGGGTCTTGAACCAGGGACCTCCAACACTCGAGGCGGACACCATACCTCGATACCACTCAACCCCAATAAAATTCCATGAAATACTATGTTCTTGTTTTTCTTCACTCTCGGGGAGTTATACAGATGATTTTGGTGCTAAACTTTCAAATATGGTTTTTTAAAAGTTAATCTTCTATGTTTCTCCTCCCTATAGTCATTGGGTTCGAGTTTGTTAATAATGAAATCATCATCATCAGTTTCCGTGCGGTAAGCGTGTCAAGTTTCGCATTTTACGGAATTACCAGAGTCCTGGATCTGCTCAGTGTTTTTGCCTCAATTTCGCTATGTGGTCATGTCATCCAGATATATACTTCTCCGCCTTCCCCGAGTTCTTTTCCCCTCAATCTCGCCCGTTATCACCAAATCATGTTTCGTCAATTCCAAGAAATAATGAAAGACCTAAAACTTTTGGGACAACATTACCAACCCAGGCCTGGTCCCAGACAGTCCGTGGGTGCTGAGGTGAATCATGATCCGAATATACCTCTCCATAGGTGTGAAGTTTCACTACCGGTTATGCACACCCCGCTTGTTTCTGGGGTTTTTAAGGGGAAAGACAGCTCTGCAACACACATGGTGGTTTGTTGAAGGAAACATCTTGACAATAACGTGATTCCAATAGACGCGAGTCCTCTTGAGGAATCAAACTACCTGAACGACAATGCTTCCGAGGTAGGGGTTATATCACTGTCTTTCACGGAATGCATTAAAAACACAGCCACGCAAGATCCCGCTGTAAAGTCGCATGAATCGTCTTCGTTTGCAGTGAAGCTACGATATTTCTGCGTTTATTTTATTACATCAGACTTCGAAGTGTTATCTTGTTCTGCCTGATCTGCATTCGTTAGATTTTTCCATTGCTTATTGAAAGTAGGCAGTAGGAAGGAGAAAAGGTGAACGTAGTACCACATCACATACTACCTTTAAGGAGTGAAAAGTTAGCCATCAGATCTTATAGGCCACTGAATATGAGTTGAGATGGCCAATTCCCTCTCTTGTAGGCTTTACTTTCAATAGATATTGAAACCGATGCGTCCTTTATTAGAACAAAATAAAAATAAGACACTAATTGTTGGGAACTTTGCTAAATACGATTTCGGAAATCAGAGGACGCTGCGGCAAGAAGCCTTCATCAGCAAAAATAAACAACAAGAAAAGACAGCAACAAATATTATGGATTATCTTCGCGTTTACACCCCCAACCCCTCACCCATTCCCCGCAAGGTGTCATCTTTGTTTTGTATAAGTGACAAAAGACATTTAGCGATTACGTACCATATAAATGTGGGGGGTTTTTCTGGTGTGTTTTTTTAAGATACCTGCATGTTTATTTCATCACCACCACCATCATCATCATCATCATCATCGTCATTTAGCCATACCAGCGCAGAATGTTGCTCTCATCACCATATACCAGTAATATTCTCCACCCCGCGCCTGTTTTACTACATCATACATTATCATGCCCAAGGCGTTTGGAGTTTTCTGTCTCCACCTTCATGCTGCTCCACCCCAGCCCCTTCTTCTGGGACTCATTTCTTCCATCATTAGTCTTTCCAGAACACTATGATGCTTAATATAACCAGTGTATTTAACTTTCCGAGACATGATGCGTGTATAAGCCAGTTTGCGTGGATAAAATAATCAGATCTTGTAGAATATCAGAATTTTTCTTTTCCCTAATGCAAATTATTATAAGAATGTTTATGTAGCAAGAATGTATTGCATATATATGCAGAATATATTTGAAATAAGCAACGTTCTGTGGGTTTTTCCGGTTTTCATTTTACAAGAATTGCCGTTTTCCCATTTCATCCATCATGTGCCATGACGATAAGCGTCGGCGGTCATGATTCGCCATTTCATTAAATCACCAGAGTTGTGGATCAGCTCAGTGTTCCTGTCTCTACTATACCACGTGGCCATGCCATCCAGGTATTTATTTCTCTGTCTTCCCTTTGTTATCTTCCCCTCGATCTTGCCAGTTGTCACCAAATTCTCCAATTATTTCTTTTCATAACGTGACCAAAAGGTTTTGACTGCCTACGTCAAATTTCTCTACCCAGTCTACGATTTGCATTTATTTCTTGTAGGACTTGATCATTTGTTTGTCTCTCTGTCCATGGTATTCTTTGCATTTTCCTCAGAAACCACATTTTCACAGACAGCATATGTTTTTCAGTTTGTCTGCTCATTGTCCAAGTTTCACATCCATGCTAAAGTACAGGTTCTATGCAGCACCTAAACATTCTTTTTCTCGTTGCAATTGACATCTTTTCATAGGTCAGTATGTTTTTCTCTTGCAAAAGGTTACCTTCGCCTTGGCAATTCTTGTTTTAATTTTTTCAAGGCATCTTCCATCAGATGTTATGACTGTTCCGAGATAATTGTACCGATTTACTTGTTTAAGAATATTCGTAATTACTTGTATATTACATTGTGGTATTTCCTAGTGATGACCATAATCTGTGTCTTCTTACAATTCAATTCTATCCTTAGTTGTTCACTGTGTGCAACAACAGCATTTACTAGATGCGGTTTTCCCATTTCTATAAGTAAAAATATTTCTCATTATTCCAAGTAACTGTTTATGTCAAATATATATTAAACACATACAAACATGTTGAAATCAAATAACTGTTTATGTGAAATATATACCACATACACACAAACATGGTGAAAACAAATAACTGTTTATGTGAAATATGTACCGCATGCATACAAACATGGTGAAATAAAGTAACAGTAACCTCACATCATAAGAAATAGGGACAGGCTACGGCAGCCAAGTTGATAGTTCACTTTACTAACGAAAAGTAGTAAACCCGATTTATTCTCCAATCTGTACGGCTTTGGGGGTGACCCGCCCTCATAATATTGGTATAATGTTCTTTGAATTTTCTGGAAGTCAATGGCGGCGAGGAAAGAAACTAGTCATACCAGTTCATTATACCGCATTTTTTTTTTTTTTGCATATCCTATTTACAGGACATTGCAGTCAACACCAGAATTTTTCAGCTGCTGTTCTTGTCTTGGCAAGTTTTACGTTCAGTAGTTTGCCGTTGCTTTCTTAACGACTTGCTCACATAACTTTCCGTAAGAAACCAACGCGACGCGATCCGCTGCCGAATCTCGCGCAGCTGTGTTTCGTACGTGGGTATACGAGATTACGAACACCTTAACACCTTCGCCAGGGAGACCGGCATGCCGTAGATTAATAAGGTCTAATACTCCACATTTGAACGGCAGTATTTGCCATGGGTTGTCTTTGGTTGTCCATCATTGCTCTTGTCGTATTAACTTTACAAGGCGTTGAATGTTACTGTTACTTACTGCGTATTCAAATTACCTATTTTTGCTGTTGCTGTTGTATTTACCTTCATTTTACAATAAACTTAATGTTACTGTTATTACTATGCATTCAAAATATATTTTATTGCTGTTGTATTTGTCTTCATTCTACAATGATTTGAATTGCACGGTATTTACGACGCATTAAAATATCCTATAAGTGATGTTGTTAATGTATTTATCTTCGTTTTTCAACTAAATTGATGTTGCTGTTATTGAAATCAAATTTGTGATTACTTCCCCACAAAAGTTTGGTGTACTTCCACATGAAAAACCTACGAAATCACAGACGTTAGTATTTGTGGCTGTTGTATATTCTCACAGAATATCCAAAGAAGCCTGCCTTGACAAAACCGGTTCAAAATTTTTTTAGGAACAACAGATCCACGCGGAATAAATCAGCTTCTATTAGCAGGCGATCAGTGAATGTTTTACAGCAGTGAGGAGAGGACAGACTGCAATATCATATTAATAAACAGAGTTCAACATGCACAAAATACAATATGAAAATAAATATAAATGCAATCAAAACTGCAGTAATGCAGGTTAGCAGATTTCCTGGTCCACTAAATATATTGATAAACAGTAAACCTCTGAAACAAGTTACAGAATTTAAATATCTAGGAAGTATGACCAGAAGAAGGCAGAACAGAGAAATCGAAATCAGATATCATTATGCATGTACGCATATATCATCTGTCACTCATACTGAAATATCCTCTCATGTACCTATGTCCGCAAAATGGAATGACGCTATCCAGTGCCATCCATCGGGCGCCAGAACTACAATTATTCTTCCCCACGAGGCTTGGCGACAAAAGTGGAAGCTTATGATGATAATGTATATTAGTGCACTTGAAAACATAGTACTGTAATTGTTGTCGATTCACTCTAACCATTTTAAGTTGTTTTAGCGAAGAATTACTGTTTCTGACAACTTTAGGTTTCTTATAAAAATACTTTAGGATGGATTCACAGTAAAGTACATTTTAAAAGTTAAACTACTTTGAGTTCATTCGTTGTTTTATTTACCATTTTGAATATACTGCTTGTTGCTTAGTGCATAGTAATAATAGTATGTTCATTGGCTTTCGCGTTGTTACTGTTTTCATTGCTGTGTATCTGGAATATGGAGCTATTAGTTGTTAGTCCCTATTGCTTGCTTAATTTACCCTTTTGTTTTCTTCAATTTGCATGCGTGCTATATCTGTGTGTATACATATATGACTTGTTATATTTAACTACTTCAGTTCTATAATGACCGTAGACCCCAAAGTAGAACAAGAAGACGGTGGAGAGATAATATATATACAGACCTACAAGCACTTGGAATCAACGACTGGCAAGAGAAGGTTAACCAGAGAAATGAATGGAGACGGCTTGTATCTGCAGCAAAGAACCTCAATGGCTCGGAACGCTGAAGAAGAAGAAGAAGTTCTATAATGAGAAAAAGCCTCATTGTATTACATACAAAGACGCAACTACTGATATGCGTGGCATATTACAATAACTAGACAGATTTCTTTAGTGTGTTTAGTTGAAACAAACAAGATATGATAACGGATATGCGTTGTTTGATATACATGGACAATAGACAGTAATACAGGGTACTTTGGTTGGGACAGAAGGAGTTAACAATACCTTGTTGTAGTGGTTTGACATCACAATAAGTGTTAACTTTGTTTTTCAGTCCCAGACAGTGTTTACTTTAATTAGTTTTATCCGAAGTAAATGTGGCTTC
>JACEFZ010022763.1:317500-337670 GCA_014155875.1 Cepaea nemoralis
GGCTAACGTTAGACACATAGATAAAAGATAGACACTAGATAGATAATAGATATGTAATAAATATGTTATATTCATGTTTGCCTGTCTTTGTATCGTTTACCTTGTGTTATAACTCTGTTGATAGCTTTACGAAAAGATTCGACGCTCAGAGCAAAAGTACAAGGTGGCACTTGACGTTCTTTCCTACCACAGTCAGGCGGCTGTCGAAGAGGTGAATGACCTGAAAATGCGACCCATCCCAGATGAGATACCAAATATTACACGGTAAGTCTGACGATTCCAGGTGGGCTATGTGTAAACTGGGTGCCAGGAAATGTCTTGAGAAGTAAAGGCTACCGATGTAGCAATATACTATATATATATATATATATATATATATATATATCTATATATATATATATATATATATATATATATATTATATATATATATATATATATATATATATATAACACACATTGGCACCTTGCCGTCTTGACAGACGATAGTTTGTGCTTTAAAAAGGCATAATAACGTTTACCTATGGCGGTAGCGAATGTGACTGATAAGACCAATTTGCCCTGTAAATGTCCGTTCACAGTGGGCGCATGTAAACACGTGGTCATTTCCACCACCGTGCACCATCTTACGTCTCCTACGCTCGGTGTGTGACTTATCTGCAATAATTTTCTCCTTTGTCTTTATTCCATTTCTGATAGCTGCCCTCCATGCAACACGTTCTGTGGCGACTTGCTCCCACTGTGCATTATCAATGCCTGTATCAATCATGTCCCGCTTACACACATCTTTGTATCGTAGTAGAGGCCGACCCTGAGATCTCTTACCCATCTGTAATTCACCAAAGAAGATGTCCTTTGGTATTCTACCATCACCCATCCTCCTAAGATGTCCTATCCATCTAGTATATATAATAATATATATATATATATATATATATATATATATATATATATATATATATATATAGTATATAATATATATATATATATGGGTTAGATGGCCTATTTACCAGTGTCCCAAGCCATCAGGCGAAACCATTTTGACTTCTGAGGTACTTGTAATTTACGTTCCCAAATCAAGAACGAGAAGTCAAAATTTTAGTCAAACTAACCGGTATGGAGACAGGGGGATGTTAATTCATTCATTCCACTCTCACCCTAGTACAGCCCATAGCTACACAGGTTCTGCCTCCCGCTAAAGAACATTGTAATGACACTTAATAATGCTGATCACCATAAATAAATGTCATGTCATTTATAAGTTAACGGCATTCATCCGAGCTATTCTGCATCGGTTTGGCTGTGACATGCTGTGTCTTTCCTTCCACTCAGGTATGACTTTCCCCGTGGGCAGTGATGGACGACGAGAAGCCTCTCTACTGCTTGTACATGTTCAGAAAACTCTTCTCAAATCTCAAGTAAGTCATTCTGCATCTGCTCCCGCTTCCTATAGAAGTGATCATCTCATACCATCATCTCTTCTCATCATCTCATCTCATCTCATCATCTCATCTCATCTCATCATCTCATCTCATAATCTCTTCTCATCATCTCATCTCATCAACTCATCTCATCATCTCATCTCATCATCTCATCTCTTTCCTCTTGCATCTTGTGGTGTCAAGGTGAATAGTCATATCCAGCTTTCCAAATGTACAGACACGGTGTCTTCATAGTGTTGACCATTCTTGGCTGTGGAAATGTGGTTTCTGAGAAAAATGCAAAGAATACCATGGACAGACAGAAAAACTAATGAGCATGTCCTACAAGAAACAAATGAAAACCGTAAACTGATTAAAGAAAATAGACGTAGACAGTCATAATATTGTGAGCTTTATCAAAGAAATAACGAGTAAACTTGGTGACAACTGGCAAGACTGAGGGGAAAGAGCAAGGATAAGGCAGAGAAGTAAATATATAGTCGGGACAGGAATACAGAGCTGATCCACGACTCTTTTAGTACTCATGATGACCCAGTCTACATAAATGCCAGGAAATGTTAAGAGAAATACAAGTTCAGGCGGCCGCCGTGGCAATGACACAACACCCTTTGAGTGTCGATTATACAGGATGGGGCAAAATGATCTGACACATTTGTAACTTTAATAAAACTAAATTAGAATAAATGAACAAAAACGTATTTTGATTTATCAAATGTACACATGATGCCATTTTGTTTTATGTTGTTTGAATAATGAAAAAATAGTATTTTTATTTCCTAAATGTACATATGATGTCATTTTATTTCATTTTCTTTTAAAAATTATATCAGTCAAATGTTCTCCGTTATTGTCCACACACTGTTGAAGACGTTCGCGAAAGTTGTCCATAACTCGGCGGATCATTTCATGTGGAATAGACTCAATTTCTTGATGAATTGCATCTTTCAATTGTTCAATAGATCGTATACCTTTGATTTTAGGTATCCCCAGAGAAATAAATCACACGGGTTCAAGTCAGGTGATCGGGCAGGCCAACCGAGGTCACCTCGGAATGAAATTAAATGACCGGGGAACATTCTCCCTCAAAATTTCCATTGAACGTCTAGACGTGGGGGATGTTGCGCCATCTTGTTGGAACCAAACATTATTTGTGACGTCAAGCTCATCCAGTTTGGGTCGCAGAAAAGTGTCCAGCAACACGCAATATCGTTCAGCGTTGACGGTCACTGCAACATTGTCTTCATCAAAAAAGTACGGACCCAAAATGCCAAATTCTGCTATCGCACACCATACAGTTACATGAAGACTGTTCGTGTAACTCACGAGGATTGTTTTGAGACCAATAACGGAAATTTTGCTTATTCACGCTTCCACACAAATGAAAATGGGCCTCGTCACTGAAAATCACAATAGTAGTACTGGGAACCTGTTGTTGAATTTCCCCACACTAATCATTATTCAAACAACATAAAACAAAATGGCATCATGTGTACATTTGCTAAATAAAAATACTTTTTTGTTCATTTATTCTAATTTAGTTTTATTAAAGTTACAATATATATATATATACTGAACACACATACGTGCATGGAAAGCATCTTTTATCGTTTATGGCATCGCAATTTCTTTGTTTTCTCTATCATTGTATTCCCGCCTCCTTTGCTATATCATATATTCTTTTCCCGGTGTGACTCCTGTGATTATAACGTGTTATGCTGTTTGATATATGTATGTGTTGCTTTGCTTCTGCTAAGAAATCGTATTAGTAACATTTGTTTTCTTCAATTTCTTTCTTTCTTTGGCTTGCACAGTAGCTGCCAAAAAGAGAAAAGGTACAAGAGATTGATCTAAATGTAATCTAGAGATTTGATTATTTCTTTTTCACATGGTGCGTTATCTCACAGTAGTCGTAGCTGTGTATTTTACTAACTGTCAGAGTGCCAGCAGGTAACTTTACACTTATAGGTGGAACTTATGTGGTCGCTTTACGCAGTTAGAAATTATTTTCTGTTTACAGGTAATAACCCAAGATGTGAACACATTTTGAAGCTTTGCGTTTAATGGATAGAGGAACGGACGGGTGGACAGATAGACAGACAGAAACAGACGACAGAACGACTGATGGGCGGACATTCAGGCAGACAGGCAGATAGGACAGGTTCAGGGAGGGATGGAGACTGACAGGTAGACAGGCCCAGAGGCATGCAGGAAATTAGGCAGGCAGGCAGGCAGGCGGACAGGCCGACAGGCAGACAGATAGATATACAGACAGGCACAGGAAGAGATGGAGACTGACAGGAAGACAGGCCCAGAGGCATGCAGGATATTAGGTAGACAGGCAGGCATACAGGCCGGCAGGCAGACAGATAGATATACAGACAGGCACAGGAAGGGGGTGAATAGGTGGAAGCAGACTTACGGAAAGGGGAGGGGGGGCTAGATAGAAAGACAGAAATAGATGATAGACACAGGTAGACAGACAGGTGGACTAACAGGTAGGCAGACAGGTGGACTAACAGGTAGGCAGACAGGTGGACTAACAGACAGGCAGACAGGTGGACTAACAGGCAGGCAGACTGAAAGACAGGCATGCGGGCAGGGACAGAGAGACAGACAGACAGAGAGGGATGGATGGTCTAGCAGACGGACATACGAGTAGATTGATATATAGATAGATAGTAGATAGATAATGTGTAGTGTGAAGGTGTATATATCATAATTTGTTAGGCTAAACACAACAGCTCCAGAAACATAATTTTTACATGGCTTACACTATCGCCTAAACTGTATCCGTCACAATAAAAGCGTCATCTGTGACTGTCTCTTGTTCTTGAATCTCAACAAATCCGCAGGTTAATCCATAAAATTTTTTGTTTTGATTTGGTGAGAGCATACTAGCAAAATTGAGGGAAATGGGAGTGGGGGTGGAAACAGAAAGAGATATTAAATTAAGATTACAAAAGGCCAGAAGGGCTTACAAATATATCTACTTGTGTAGACATTGACAAATATGTTATATTTTAACACTTGTAGACACAAGTATTATAACACTTATAGGCTTTGAAAAGAATGTTATATTTTAACACTTGTAGACTTTGACATTTATGGGCTATATTATAACGCGTGTAAATTGTTATACGTATGATAAACTATAAAAGATAATGACTTTATTTCATTTTGTTCCCAATTTATCCAACAATAGTGTTTTACAGTTTGTCTTTTCAATGAGGTTTAGGTTTAGATGTCTATGTCTTAAGCTAGTGTGTAGTGCTTTTAACACTATGTTTAATGCATGTAAATAAATAGGAATAATGTTGTTGTTGTTGTTGTTAACATAGTGCTTCTTGTTCATATGTCCTGCTTTTGAAGAACCAAGCAGGGATAGTTCAACCACTGTTGTACCTTTGTGGTTGTTTTGTTGTAGCGTAAGAAATTATACAGTACTGATGGAATCAGCACGGCCGAATGGTTAAGAGCACTCGTTCTTAAACACCCAGTGTCCTGATGAAATAAATTAAAGAACTTGGCGACAACTGGCAAGATTGAGGGATGAGAACAAGGGAAAGGCAGAGAAGTAAATACCTCGATGGTTTGGCCACCTGGCATGGTCGAGACACGAACACAGAGCTGATCCACGACTCTGGTGACCGCGTGAGATGACGATGCATGACCACCCACGCTTATCAGCATGGCACATGATAATAATGATGACAATGATGATGATGATGATGATGATGATGATGATGATGATGATGATGATGATGATAATGATGATGATGATGATGATGGTGCTAAAATTAATAGCACATACTAAAACAAGTCTAGACGTCCACATAAAACGTGATTTGTGGGTCTACTTACTTTATAAAATGAATTTTAGAAGGGTGAGACGTACAGAACCGTAAAGTATGAAGGGAAAAACAATATCAAGCAATCGGTTCTTGTATTAACGCAATATTGAAATAATCTTAATTCCTCCTCCCCCCCCCCCCCCGGAAACCCTAACATTCCCCCCTAGGGAGGAATTCCCCATCGGTTGAGAACCACTGTGCTAGATAGTTTGGCATTATAGTATCAGAAATGATTGGCAGCACAAGAGACAGAGGGCTGTGGACAGACATGATCACCAATACCACACGGCATGGACCATAAAAAGATAAGAGATAGATGAAGTGATATTTACAACACCGCTCAATACTTAATTACATTTGATTAGTTGGATTTTATTATTGTTTAATCAAGTTATACTTACCTAGTTGTTTCGTTAAATATGTGTGAGAGATAAAGATATTTTTTTTTTGGGGGGGGGGGGGGGGGGGGGGGGGGGGGGGTTTGTGAAGTATTATATATATATATATATATATATATATATATATATATATATATATATATATATATATATGTGTGTGTGTGTGTGTGTGTGTGCGTGTGAGTGTGTGTTGTGTGTGTTGTGTGTGTGTGTGTGTGTGTATGTGTGTGGTGTGTGTGTGTGGTGTGTGTGTGGTTACAGTTTGTGTGATGTGTAACCAGTTACCTTTTTAACCATCCCATCTCCCTTTCAAGAAACACCACTGGTATCCATTCTACGGATACGAGTATGTAGAGGAACCTTTCACCATACTGGGTATATTGAGCCAACTCTTATATTTATATAGGCCGACTGGCACTCGATGTGTGATATAGTCAATTGCACAGTGGCCATTTTGGCTTCCCAGAACAATCTCGGGTACCCTTTTTAGGCTAGGTAGACCTATGAGACTGCCATCTACTGCCTATAGTACCTTGTGGTGTAGGGCAAGGGGTGGTGGTGTCTTGAGACTTAAGGCCGCCTGGTTGGTGCAGTCGCCACGACCTCTGCAGATTAGGGTTTTTCTGTTTGCCCCCGGCAAAAAAAACTCCACACCTTATCGAGGATTCGAACCCGGGTCTCTTGAAGGAGAACCCGGCATGCTAGCCAGTCGGTCAGCCGCTCCTCGGAGATACTGAGAGTCTAAGCCCAGTTTTTATCAAACCACAGGGCTGCAAGCAAGTGCGCTAGCAACTGCGCCACTGCGGCTTTATCGAACCTGAATACTGGTGGGCTATAAGTAGCATTCTGCCACCTCTGAGGCTAGGGTATTCGATTGAATTGTTTCTGTGAGCACCAGTAGTTGTTATAGGGCTTTTACCAGTGACGGACTGGCTCTGAACATATTGGTTGCCAGGACTAAAAGGCCATTAACATGTTGACCATATTGTTTAAAGTTTAAGAGGACCTACTTCATTAGAAGCCCACAAGACCTACTTGCCATCGAGCAAGTTCAAACCTTGACCAGTCCGTCCGCCACTGGTTGTAACCACAGTACATGTGTCCAAACTACTAAGCGTATCTTGTAGAAACATGCATGCAGTTTTCAGATGTGTTTTCCCATTATGTGTATGCTTGTGCTTTCCCAGTATGTGTATGCCTTTGACACTGCACTGTTGTTGAATGTGCTTTAAGATGTTCAGGAACGAAATTTTAATTGTCATTTTTTTAAAGTTCTGTTCTGGAGATTGCGCTTTCGCAAGTTGGTAGCCAGTTAAAAGTTATTTCCTATAATAAAATTGCTGTTGTTGTTGTTGTTTTTGTTGCGTTTATGAAGTGTCTAGAGGACTGTTAGTTTTGAGTCTTAAGTTCGATGCATTGGCGTTCATTCAGATGTATTGAGGCTTGAGAGGGCCTGTCCCTCTGGAAGTGAGGCTGGTCCGGAAAGTTTTATCCCGATCTGGCACCAAAGTGCCATCTTCAGGAAGACTGTCTAGCAAAGTTCTCATTACGATATAGCTAGGTCAAGGTTCAGCAAAGTGCGTATGGAATTGCTTATATTAAATGATGTAATGCCGAAGGATAATAGACATGGTATTCGGTTTAAAATTACCGTGCTAGACAATTTAAATTATTGTGGGAATATGTATGTTTATATTTCAGCTTGGAGGATGTGTCTCATTGCTTTAGTTTATGTTGTGTGAACTCTGCAGTACGCACTTGACGATGTAGAAAAATATGCCAGGCAATATATTGTACAAACTTCTGTGCAATCTATTGTTTATGTCTTCGTTACTCAAATTCACTCAGGGAAAACATTGTTTTGAAGATTGGAACACTATCAACCTCCTGGAGGATATGAAAGCTGCAAGTCAGGAAGGTATCCCACATAATATGCATTAATCACTTGTGAGTTAAATTCACATTACAGATACCTAGCATGGTAACCCACATGGTCAGCATGGTATCCCATATAATATACATTAAACAACTGTGAGTTCACTGATTCAGTGCTAAACAAACAGTAGGTTTGGGAGAAACATGGTACACAATCAAATGAACAAGTATTATAATGTAAATGTCCGTTCAGTGAGCATTGAAACAAAACAAACAACACGATAAACCTAGTATGGTGATATATCGTCCTTTTGTCCAAATGAGAAGTAACATGTGGCGATATACTGTCCTTTGGCAGTGGATCAATTAAATTCGCATTACAGATAACTAGCAATAGCCAGTAGTACTGGCAGAACCACACTCATCAATAATGCCTGGACTGTGTGTTAAACCTTATTACACAGACCGACATTTATCAACAATGCCTCGACTCCGTGTGTTAAACCTTATTACATAGAACCGACATTTATCAACCATGCGTCTACTCTGTGTGTTAAACCGTATTACACAGGACCGACATTTATCAACAATACCTGGACTCTGTGTGTTAAATGTCCATTCCAGGTATGAACTGGAGGATCTGATGAGATTCACTCTGACCGTCAAAAGAAACTACCGCAATGTGCCATACCATAACTGGACGCACGCCTTCTCTGTTGCTCATTCAATGTTTACTGTTATTGAAACAGCCAAGCACAATCTTACACCCGTTGAGGTTTGTTGTGTGTATTCTTGTGCTGATGAATATTTGTTGTATTTTGTGTCTTGTGCTGTTGAATATTTGTTGTATTTAATATCTTGTGCTGTTGACACTGTGTTAAACCTTATAACAAATACCTTTGCTTTATTGACTACAAAAAGGCTTTCGATAAAGATTGACATGTCGACATGATAGAGATGCTTGCATATCTACAAATTAATGGAAAATACCTTAGACTTGTGGAAAACATATATTGGAAACAACAAGCTGCCATAAGAATTGATAATGAATTAGGTTAATATCAGCCTATTAAGAGAGGTGTGAGACAAGGATGTGTAACGTCTCCAGATCTTTTTTCCCTGTACAGTGAAAATATTCTCAGAAATATAGAATATATGGAAGGAATCAGCATTTGGTGGTGGGCGATGCATCAATAACATTAGATATGCAGATGATACAGTTTTGATTGTAGACAATGAACAGGACCAGCAAAATTTAGTAGATGCGGTTGTTGCACACAGTGAACAACTAGGGTTAGAATTGAATTGTAAGAAGATACACATTATGGTCGTCACTGGGAACAAGGAAATACCAAAATGTAATGTACAAGTAAATGGGCATATTCTTAAACAAGTGAATCGGTACAGTTGTCACGGAAGTCATAACATCTGATGGGAGATGCCTTGAAGAGATTAGAACCAGGATTGCCATGGCACAGGTAGCCTTTTGCAAAATGAAAAACATACTGACCAATTAAAAATATATCAATTGAAACGAGACAAAGAGTGTTGAAATGCTACATAGAACCTGTACTTTTGTATGGATGTGAAGCGTGGACAATGAGCAGACAAGACCAGCTGAAAAACATCTGATGGTTGTGGAAATGTGGTTTCTGAGGAAAATGCAAAGTATACCATGGACAGACAGAAAAACCAACGATTAAGTCCTATAAGAAACAAATGAAGATCGTAAACTGATTAGAGACATTAGACGTAGACAGTCAAAATTTTGTGGGCATATTATGAGAAGAAATTAATTGAAAAACTTGGTGACAACTGGCAAGATCGAAGGGAGGAGACCAAAGGGAAGACCAAGAATTACATACCTGGATGGTTTGGCCACATGACATGGTCGAGACAGAAACACTGAGCTGATCCACGACTCTTGTGATCGAGTGAGATGGCAGAACATGACCGCCCACGCTTATCGGCATGGCACATGATGGATGGATGGTTGTTGACACTAAATACAACAAATATCCAATAATATGTTGTTGAATATTTGTTATGTCTAGTGTTTTTTGTTTTTGATTGTGTGCTGTACCTAGTGTTTTATGTTGTTGAATATTTGTTATTACATAGTGTCTTGTGTTGTTGGATATTTGTTATTACATTGTGTCTTGTGTGGTCGAATATTTGTTATATCTACTTTACGCTGTTATTGGATAGTTATTATATCTAATTTCTTGTATTGTTGGACACCTGTTATATCGTTTGTCTTGTGTTGTTGAATATATTTTATATAGAGTTTGTTTGGAATATTTTTTTGTAACACACACACACACACACACACACACACACACACACACACACACACACACTCACACACACACACACTACAGAGAGAGAGAGAGAGAGAGAGAGAGAGAGAGAGAGAGAGAGAGAGAGAGATGAATGCATGTATGGAATGTAGATCGTTAATTGTTCTACTGCTACAGCTACTACTCATCGCTAACTACAACTACTTATATTTCCAGAGCATAGCGCTGTTTGTGTCCTGTCTGTGTCACGACCTGGATCATCGAGGCAAAGACCAATCAGTTCATGGTGCAGAGTGCCTCGCCCCTGGCTGCCATCTACTCCACCAGCACAATGGAACATCACCACTTCAACCAGACAGTCACCATTCTACAGGTCAGTGGTCATCTTGCTGCAGGAATGACAGTCTGTCCATCGTGGGGAGTGACTTGCGCCATTGGCGTCTGTAGTTTTAATGAAGTATCACTTTCCTGAAGAGAGTATTAAAATGCCATATATTTATATATATATATATTGTTCGCTCACACTTTGAGCGTAGGCCACACAATCGCTACTACTTCTAGTGTACTGGACTGATGTTTGCGTGTAGATTAGCTTTCCCTAATACCTCGCAATCAGACTAACCCACTTCGACTTCAGAGGTACTTGTAATTTAGGTCTCCAAATCAAGGACGAGAAGTCAACATTCTAGTCCAGCTGACCAGTGTAGAGGTTGAACCAGCTACCTTGGCATGAGCACACCGGAAGCTTAAGAACGAGTGCTCTTATCCATTCCTCTATATTGACCCGCAAACTGTTGTATATAGCCTGTTTTGCTGTATGGCAGTGACACTCTTGAAGTGTGAAGGAACGTGTTATGAAGAGCTCGCAAATAACAAAGATGTAGTTTCTGAGACAAATGTTACGAATACCTTGGATTGCAGAGTAACTAACAAGTGCCTTGAAGATGCTAATGAAATATAATCAACCATAAGAAAGAGATAAATAGTGTTCTTTGGAACATATGATGATTAAAAAAAAAACAGTTGCATATCCTTTAAAGGACGTCGCAGTCAACCCCCAGTATTTTTGGCTTTTTGTGATTTCTTGGCAAGTTTCTAGAGGTTCTAGAAAAACTGGGAATTAAACGTGAGTTGATGAAATTAATGAAAAATAGGCAAGTGAAATATGTCAGCCACGTTAAAAGACATAAGACTTATAAAAACCATACTGGAGGGTAAGGTTGAAGGCATGCGAGAAAGAGGTAGACAACGATACAAGTGGGAAGAAAACATCTAGAGATGGAAGAAGAGCCAATTCGATAGACTGCACAGCCAAGGCGAGAGACAGACAGTGTTGAATATCCTTTGCAGCCAACATTCATTCTGTAGACGGCACCTGATTGATTGATTGATTGATTGATTGATTGATTGATTGATTGAATGATTGATTGATTGATTGATTGAGTGGCAAGTTTACTTTCAGTAGTTTGTCATTGCTTTCTGAACGACCGGCACTCATACCATTGTATGAAAATCAAAGCGAGCTGCTGCCAAATCGCCCGCAGCTGTGTATGCGGGATTACAAATTGCGCCCGTAACTCCTTCACCACAGAGCCGGCGGTGAGAATAAAGGCACTAGAAAATGTCAAGATCAGAGATATAAGGGGCAGAGACAGACCGAGAGACCCGATACTGGATCACCTCAAACAGCTGCAGTCAGGAAAACCATCAAGAGTGTCCATCCAGTGCGTCAAAGACCGAGATCTACGAAGACACATGATCGCCTACTCAGTTTGGCCAGGTAAACAACGATGATAATCACAGTCATTGCACACCGATATCTCCATTAGTGCTTCGTCTCCTGTCGACTTCTGGGAAGTAATACTGATAACATCATATATAGAGTGCCGATTCGTCTATATAAATATGAATTGGAAACAAATAGGTATATTTAGCTCCTGCGAGAAGAAACATACAAAACACAGACACGATGCACATATCTTACAAGGAAATCCATCGTACACATGTGAAAACAAAGTCAGTGGCTTATCCAAAATCAGAAGCAATCAATAAATATATAAAATGAAATAATAAAATAAAAAATACACAATAGGTGCAATAAAATATGCTGCAAGCACCATTTGCCCTAAACTCTTTAAGGGATGAAAATGGTCCTCTACTTGTATTCATTCATTCATTCATTCACTCATTCATTCATTCAGAAGCATGTCCTTTGCAGAACCTCGCTCCCATAACAACCTTCCGGAAAACCTCTCGATCATAAGCAAGATGTCTCGCGTCCGATACACCCATCTGGAGATCATCTGCCACATCCTGCACCCATCTTCTCTTTGACCTTCCTCTGCCTCTCTTCCCGGTCACATACCTCTCCATGACTGTTCTCTCTAATCTTTCGTGACGTTTCAAGTGACCAAAATATTTCAATTATCTTTGTTTTATCGTCTTTTAGTAGCCAACCTTCTTCAGTATTCAGTTCTTGTCGTATGGATACGTAATACCGATGACATCATATATAGTGTGCCATTTTTCTATACAAATATAAAGTTAGAACCATATACCCAATACTTCTTAAGGGGTGAAGTTGCTCCTATGCATTTATTTATTGATTGTATTAATTACCCCTGCAAATTTCATGTTGATGCAGATGATCTGTTTCAGACTACTGATATTTCGGAGATGCTAGTTACGTTTTTCTCTTCAGAAATGCAACAAAGTTTCCAATGACATCTCTCATTATGTTTCTTCTGTTTTTCTATTCCTTTGAACTGTAATTCAGTGTGCTAAAATTGTCATTTCAGAATGAGGGCCATAATATCTTCAAGTACCTCACATCCGATGAATATAAAATGGTAAGTGGTAAATATGCCAGCTTTCTCATGCAAGTATGTATTGTTAGAGTACGGTTTTCTGAGATATTTCGTGACCGATTAACACAAACTGATACGTAGTAGTCAGTCATCAGTCAGATTTCAGCCTGCGTCCTTAGTACTCTTCTTTATGGCAGTGAAGTCTGATCAACTTACTCACACCAAGAGAAACGTTTAAACTACTTTCATATGCCGTTTCTGCGAAGAATACTTGGTATTAAGTAGCAAGACAAAATCACAAATACTGAAGTATTGGAAAGTTCAGGTTGTGTGACGGTTTGTTTCATGCTCAGTCTTCGTAGACATATATATATATATATGACACATTAGGAGGATGCATGATGGTAGATTACCAAAGGGCATCTTTTTGTTGGTGAATTAAAAATGCGTAAATGATCTCGAGGTCGACCTCTACTATGATAAAAAGATGTGTGTAAGCGGGACATGGTTGATACAGGCATGATATTGCACCTTGGGAGCAATTCACCGCTAAACTTGTTATATGGAGGGCAAAGATCAGAAATGGAAGAAAGACAAATGAGAAAATGATTGCAGACAGGCCACACACTGAGAGTGTGAGACGTAAGATGATGCGTGATAGAGGAAATGATCATGTGTTCACATGCATCCATTGTAGATGAACATTTACAACGCGAATTGGCCTTATCAGCCATATGTGCTACAGCCATGGGTTGTAGTTATTATAGCTTTTTTGAAGCACAGTGTAGCAAACTATCGTCTGTCAAGACGGCAAGGTGCCAATGTGTGCGTGTGTGTGTGTGTGTGTGTGTGTGTGTTTTATTATTGATCTACCCTCCCCCCTCCCCCCAAACGCCGCTCGTGTCAACCCAGCCTAATACCAGGAAAGGGTTTGGGGAGGTACAGGTGTCTCGTGTGATACTGATCACTGACTCACGAATGCTGATTGGCCGATACAAATATGGTTCTAGCACTTCATGCTTTTATTCGGCACATTGATACATGGGAGTAGAGTTTCATCGGAGTGTGGCTTTTACTGAGCACATTGATACCCCGGAGTCCCGTTTCATCGGAGTCTGGCTTTTATTAGGCACATTGATACCCCGGAGATATATGGGAGTAGAGTTTCATCGGAGTCTGGTTTTCATTAAGAAGATTACCCCGGAGTGGTGTAAGATAGGTGTCTCACTTTTATTGAGCACATTGATACCCCGGAGTCCTGTTTCATCAGAGTCTGGCTTTTATTAAGCACATGGCTCACGTGGTAATGAAATCTACGCGGGGCATGAAGGTGATGAGGACAGTGACGGCGGAAAATGGTTAAACAACATCATCTTTGTCTCTTATACCAGGGGCTGGTCCAAGCGATGAAAGAGTATGCCCTGAGGATCTGCATTCTCAGCCTTAATTAGATCCATGTCGTGATTGTAACGGACTCATAAAGTATGATGAGAAAGGTGAAGATATGCGTGCTTCAGGCAGAGTGACAGTCTTCCATTCAACAATCGAAAATAGAGAGCATCTGTTGGATTTTTAAAACAAAACATGATGGTGTTGTGGGGAACGAGTATTAGGACAGACTGGCTGGGTTCGCACCACTTGGGTGTGTATTGTGCATGATAGGCCAGATATGGCTCTCTGGAATTGTGTGTAGAGTGCAGAATAACAATTAGATCATCACGGCTTTTGAGACAGTGATGCTACAGCATGTGACCAGAGGATTTGGCCGACACTCAGGATTCCGAGGAAAGGCCAGGCGGACATATAATCATACTGCTACAGGTACCATAAGTATTGGTACTCTTCGCTGGCTGTTGTTAATGAGGTCGGAGCACGTGTAAGAATGTCCTGAGTTTTGTGATGTCGATTCTCAACTTAAATAGAGACTTTAAAAAAACAAACAGAGGGAAGCTGTGCGCATCATAATTGGGTGCACTAAAGATACAACATGCACGGTGATGCGGTGCTTCCTTGATGGTCAAACCATAGAAGATGGGATTGGCCATGCCATGTGCCAACACACATCATCCCTACACAGTGAGAACAAGGACACAAGCAGCAGGTTAAAATAAAAACATAATATCTTGGATGGGGCAAAGTGAGGACATAATTATATTGGTCTGTTCACTGGAAGATACAGAACATGGTGAAGAATGGATACTAATGCCAATAGAGAGCGGTACGTCTTTTTTCAATGGGCATCAGACAGGACATGGAATCGCTAATAACAAAACCATATGCAGTGGTTCTGACCATGATGTTTGAGAATTCTTCAGAGGTTAATTTGTTGTTCGACACGTGAAGATCTCCAAGGCTTTTACGGCTCAGGTCGGAGAGAAAACTGTGATATAAGACTGCGGTGCTGCGGTAGTCTGAAGAGTGTCGGCATGACTGTAACTAAAGCAATCACCTGGCTGGAGACATATGCCTTCACCCAGATTCAGTCAGCGAGGTCAAGATGTTCGAGATAGGCGATGCTCTGAGGCAGTGGATAGAGTTTCAGTGGAGGTAAAGCCTGACGAAAAGTAGCTTCATTTTTGTGCCAGGACACAGTGGGATATTAGAGGAAGTGAATACACTGATAAGGTTGTGGGCTGGGCTGCTGTGAAAAGCGGACAGAAATAGATTGGACTGATACAGGGAATATCCTCAGAGGGGTAGGGGGATTAACCGAATCAAATAATGACTGACTGCAAGTTTAACCCGGCTGCAAGAACATCAAGTCACAAGGGGTGCATCCAGACAAAAGCTCTATGTTGGAGGCCAAAGAAGAATAATAAACCAACAAATACTTGTATAGTCAGCCACTAACAATAAGAAAATACTGAGGTGGGATCCGAGCACTTATGAGCTGAATAATTCGATGTGCAGTGAGGAAGATCTGTCGAATAATGTAACTTTGATTAGCTTTTGGTTTGCATTGTTTTTCAGGTGCTCAGTGATATCAAACAGAGTATCCTAGCTACTGATTTAGCTGTGTTTTTCAAGAACAAAGTGACTATGCAGAATATTCTGTCCTCTGGTACTTTCAACTGGGATACAATTCATCACAGGTCAGTTGTTTTTATACAGCTCAGACCATGTAATTTATTTACCGGGGTGGGCCAGTAACTCGCCGAAGCAAACATCCTAACTTCACCTCTGCGCGGTAGAGGATTGGAAACACAACACGAAGTGGCAAACGCAGCCCTGGGGAACCGACTATCCACAGGGATTAATGGACACCTCTGGGCTTCTCTTTACTGTTGGAGAGCATGGGAGCCATTTACCCTGACAACTTAAAGAGTTGCTAAAAGCTGATGACGTAGTTCATAGCCATGTGATGAGGAAAGCAAAAGTAAACTACCATAGTATACATCTCAAGAAACTAAGGACGGCTCTGAACATCGAAGAAAACTGGTTTATACATAGCATCATTTCTCGAAATTTGAGATACATAAGCCGCATTAATGGCAGTAGTGGTTTGGAAAGAACAATGATGGAAGTCTTGGTTCCTGGACCAACACGGAGATAGAGACAGGACACTGAATGCACTTCGGGCAAGAGGATGCATAAGGCAGGGTAACTGGCAAAGATTGGAGAATCATTTGGCGGGTCGTGATCACAGCCACGATGTAGAAACGTCCCGATACATGATATCATCATCAACTGTTTTCTTTTTTTCTTTTGGTCTTTCCGCTGTCTTTGAAGCGCTTTTTGTTTTATTATGTTCATGGCTGCCTTTCTGAGTACCGTACTTATGATTTTATTGATTGATTGATTGATTGATTGATCTAGGAACCGACATCACAGCATTCGGGACATTCCCATAAGCGCTCCGTCTCCATCCTCAGTTATGATTTTATTGTATAGATACAATGTAAATATTTCTATTTCCAATCATTAAAATGACTGATTGGTATGCGGGTCAAATCGCATTATGATTACTGTCATTCTGTACTGTATACATTTTTTCACGCCAAAGTGCGGTACGATTGCGTACATGTTCTCTCTCCGGTCTACCGTATCTGATTCCATTAACGTCGCTATTGTTTACTATATATTACAAAATTCCCAGATTCCTTTTCTCGTCATCTGTAGTTTTGCGAGTACAGTCCTGGAGCCATAATTGCACAAACCACCTGGCACTCTTTGGGGGAAGGGGGGTGTGTTCAATATCTCCTCAGCCGCCTTAACTTCCTTGGACATTTCCTGGTAATGATTTTCGACTGGGTCAACCTGTCAGCCTAGGTCTCTTTTAACATCTGCCTAGAATCGAACCTACGACCATCGGGCTAGTAGATAAACGCCTATCCACTAAGCCACGACGGCTTCCACCAGCAAATGCCCACACACACACACACACACACACACACACATAAGTAAATGGGAGTCTCCGTGGCGAAGTTGTCAAGCCGTCTGACTCGGGCTCCGAAGATTGTGGGTTCGATTCCGGGCCGCGTGAACCTGTTCACGAGTGCATTTTTTCGGAGACTCCTGAGAGTCGTCGCTGGAGCTACGGAGTTCGTGCTTTTTGCGACGCTTTCTGCGCTGCGGAAAGAGATTTAACCATATGGGATACAACCCGGTGCAATGAAGTCGACCCTGTCGACTTTAAAGCGACTTTTTTAAAGTGACACACAAGTAAAGGACCCTTTCACACCTCTTAAGGAGCATTGGACATATGGCGCTAGACTCATATTTGTACTGACCAATCAGCTCTCGTAGATGATATGGTCAGTGTCGCGCCGTCCGCCTTTATTTCCCCAGCCATTTCCTGGTTCTGATTTTGACTGGCTCAGCCTAGCAGCCCAGAGCAACTTTACAAGATTCGAATACACCCACATGCGGATAGAACCCCTGACCACCAGAGGGGTATGCGAGTGTCTAACCACTACTACTGGGCTCTTGGGGTAAATGAGGAGCCTGTAGTTATGAGTTATGGATGAGGTACGGACAGCTTGAGGTGCTACAAACTTACTTTTGTAACACTAGATGCTATCCGTACCTCAGCCATAACTCATAACTATAGGTTCCTTGTTTACCTCAAGAAAACCATTAGGCATAGTCAAATCGAATTGATGAGGCAAACTAACGGAAGAGATGGTGTGGGGGAAATAGATTTGGTGAGATAATATTTGACAACAAAGGGAAAGGAAGACAGTGGGAGAATAATTGACAACAGAGACAACGGAAGACAGAGGAAGTTGTATGTCAACAATTGAAACAGCTGGACAACAAAGAAGAGGAATAAATATAAATGTCATGAAAATATCAGATGATAGAGAAAGGTTGAGGAGTCATGATCGCCCATGTCTGCTCCAGATCTGGCAACAATAGAAGAAGAAAAAGGAGGAGGATGAGAAAAAGAACAAGAAGGGAGAGGAGAAGAAAAAGGAGGAGAGGGAGGAGACGGAGGGGGAGGAGGAGAGGAGGAAGATTAAGAAGAGGGGGGAGAAGAGAGAGAGGAAGAAATGGTAAGAGGCGGAAGAAGAGGAGAAAGAAGATGAATCAGAAGAGGAGGAAGAAGAGGATTAAAAGGAGGAAGAAGAGAAGGAAGAGGGGAAAGAGGAGGAAGATGAGGAGGGATAGGAGAAGGAAGAGAAGGAAGAAGAGGAAGGCGTAAAACGAGAAGGAGGCGAAGAAGGCAGAGAATAGTCTGATGCAGATTAACTATCCGTTACTGCTCACTTCTCGTACAGTTGTTTCTGTAAGTAATTAACATACATGTTAATATGTCGGTTTTAATCTTCGCTCACGGTATTATGTTGTTATTCTCTGCCTGGGCAACCAATGACCCTTGCTTGCGCAGGGTGTTGATTCGGGCTATCACAATGACCGGATGTGACCTGTGCGCCATGACTAAACCATGGCACGTGCAGGAAGAGACTGTCAAGGTCATTTATGAAGAGTTTTATGACCAGGTGACATAGCCTCCAAAGTAATTTCTTCGTGTCCAAGCTTCCGCTTGCTTTCGGGCGATCTGTCCACACCACCTTTTGTTCACAAATAATGTTCAATGTATGAATGTGTATATGTATGCCCTTATCACTGATATCTATTTTCTATGATTTGAATATATATTATATGTGTCTTCGTTTTTAACCATGTGTACGTGGAGCTTAACTAATTCAGTGTCGAAGGATAATATATCGAGACTTGTGATCTCCCATTTAGACAGAAGAACGATATATCACCATACTAGGGTCCCCGTGTTATTTGTTTTGTTTCATAGTATCTTCCACAATTTCAATGCTCCATGAACGGAAATTTACAATATAATGCCTGTTCATTTTATTGTGCACCATGTTTGGTCCAAATCTACTTCTTCTTTTTTTAACTGGGTCAGTTAAAAATGAACGTGCATGATCAGAAAAAGCTAAACAAAAAGACACCAGCCTTATTTATACAAGAACAAGCAAGTAGAATAGTTTACTATCCTAGAAAAACTTAAAGAGGTGTTCTACAGGTAGCCATTTCGCCCATCATAATTTCCGTTTACATAAATGTTATAGGAACAAAATATAAGTGCGACAGATATGTTAAATATTTCAGAAATAAGTTGTAATTTACATTTACAATAAATGTGATATTTTTCATTTTTACATGGGAATACAATAATGCATTGCATTTATTTTTGATTTTTTTTTTTTTTAAATTAATAGTGACCTTTGCATAACGCTCCACTTTGTTAATTGGTACTCACTACTATATATAAAATGTAAGAGATGTTTCCACTGCAAACACTTTAGGAATACTGTTTCCACTGCAAACAGTTAAGGATAATGCTCCCACTGCAAATAGTTACGGAATAATGTTCCCATTACAAGAGTTTAGGAATAATGACCCCACTGCAAACAGATTAAGAATAACGTTCCCACTACAAACAGTTTAGGAATAGTTATCTCACTGTAAACAGTTTAGGAATAATGTTCATACTGCAAACATTTTAATAATTAAATAATAGTATTCTTATGGGAAACTGCTTAGGAATACTTTATATCCAGGCTTTAGAAGACCTTTAAATAGACTATAAATTATTAGAAATAACGTATGTGAGGAGAAGAACTGTACTGGAAGGTCCCGGTTAACGTCGGAGTTATGTTCTAGGAAAACGCGACTTTAAGTGAAACGACGTTTAGCGAAACACTATTTCCCATTGAAATAAATGAAATACAGTGTATTATGTAATGTTTATTTTTATGGTTGTTGATATTTATTGGCTAAATACAGGTGGGTTGGAGGGTGAGTAGTAGAGTTATTGGGACGTAAAGGCGTTAAAAGGACGACTCGCTCCAAAACTATCATCAGCACTACTAATGCTGCGCTCACCCGCTTTCTTAGCTAGATCTTCATGGAGAGGGCTTTGCTTTCTCTTGATAACCATCTTGCTCACATGCATATTCCGTTGGTTCTGGTCTTCAATCCAGACGGCCAATAGTGCTTCCATGTTCTCCATAAGAGTACTCTGATACGAGTG
>JACEFZ010022764.1:0-12073 GCA_014155875.1 Cepaea nemoralis
TTTTTTGAATAAAAAATTTTTTTAATTTTTTTTTTTAAAATTTTTTTCAAATTTTTTTTGTAATATCCTTGACCTTCGTAATTTAATGCTTCTTCTTCTTCTTCTTCTTTCGTTCGCCTTAAATATGTCTATAACTGCAATGTTGCCTCTTGTCTGAATTTAACTATCTTTTTTAGTTCACTCAGCAGTCCATAGAGTTTATCTTCCACTGTCGTCTCTCTAGGCCAGAAGGTTTGCCTAGACATATTGTAATTTGGGCATTCTTTGAGTATGTGCTCTGCTGTCTGCGACGATAATCCACATGTGCACATGGCTGATTCACCAATCTTGAATTTTGTATACATGTGGTTGCGTAATATATTGTGTCTTGTTCTGAGGCGAAGAATAATTACTTGTCCTGGTCTGTCCATAACGTGGTATTCGTCTTGAGCAGGTTTTTGTGGCCTTCTGACTGATTTGATCATTCTTTTCATTTGGTGGTATGTAACGGGCACATCAGGCTGTTCTTCTTTTGCTCCTTCCATAGCCAATTAATTAGTTCTGTCGCTTCCGGGTACTCCACAGTGGGATGGTATCCACTGTATGTGGCCAACCTTATACTGGCTGCTAAGTTCAGAAAGTAGTGTCCTTAGTACTGGCAATTTCCAAGACATCATTTCGTTTTAGTTGAGATGAGTTCCTTGCAAGCAACATACGCTTGCCTTTTCTTGGTCCAAGATGTTTTCTAGTTCTATTGTTTTGTTGCTGCATCCCTCCGCATTCCAGTGCATTAGTATTAGTCTTTGTTTGGTATAGCCAGACGCTCGATTCTCAGGTCCCCTGACTCCACATGACATCTGAGAAGGACTTCCAGTAGCTGTGGTTGGACCCTTTCGAGGCATATGGCCCAGCACTGTACTTGCCTGGGGGTCCAGAGCAGGGCGAGCACCATAACATTTAGCAGTAGTCGACATATTTCATTACTCGTGATTGGTGGCATCCTGATTTCTGTGGTGCGCCTTCTGGCTGGTTGCCTACGTATTCAGCACCTTTCCTTTGCTAGAGCACACTGTGGTTTTACTCGAGTTTAGATGTGTAGGCACGCAGACACATGTCTGCGCATGTATGTACGTGCATACACATCTAGAGCGTTCTGGATATTTCTCGGCGCCAGTTACTCTCCGCCGCCTCTTCACCTGTTAGTTAAAACAGTTCTGCCACGAGAAGGCCAGGAGTTGGACTTTTACTGCATAGGTGATGAATGCACGAGCCATTAGGGTATTTATGCAAGGTTGGGCGCTCACCCCAACCCGGCCCCTGGCTACACACAGAAACATTTGGAACCATGTAATGCTAAAATGCGAATTTATCGATTTTTATATACAGAAATATTTATCGACATGTAAAAATTTAATAAGGATGATTTTATGAAAAACTGATATTTCTCCAGTGAATAAAATGATTTATTTTGCAAGAAAATATTAAATTTAAAAGTCTTTTGCTGTTATAAATTATTTCCACATTTACAATGTTCAAATTAATTTATTTTTTGTAGTAGTCTTTATATATTTCTGAAATGTATTCTGAGTTTACTACTTTTTTTCCTAATATTTTATTTTCACAGCCGGAAGTAGGTTTTATTTCATATCCGTTTTAAAGTTTTGTACAGTTGTAACCGTTCGAATTTTATTAAAACAATGAGTGTCAATAACAAACGTAAGACTGAAGATGAATGCCGTGTTTTTAATGATGAATGGACAACTAAAGTACTGTTTTATAAAAGTTGGTAGCAAATCAGTTTGCTTGTTGTGTGGTGAGTCAGTGGCTGTCTTCAAGGAGTACAATTTAAAAAGACATTATCAAACAAAACATTCCGAGTTTGGATACAATTTAACAACCGAAGGGAGGGAAAGGAAATGCCTTGAGTTGGTGAAAAATTTGGAGAAATAGCAAATTGTTTTCACTAAACAGTCTTCAATTCAAGATACTGCAACTGAAGCTAGTAGTGTGCTGTCACACAGAAATGTAAAACAGAACAAGCTATTTTCTGATGGCGAGTTCATCAAGGAATGTTTGCTAGATGCAGTTAACATTATGTGTCCAGAACAAAAACACTGATTTGCCAACATTACTTTATCAATGAGAACTGTGGTCAGACGTGTTGACAAGATAAGTGACAATTTGATGCATAAACCTCAAGATGCAAGTAAACCATTTTTGTGGTACTCACTTGCATTGGATGATAGCACCGATGTACATGATACTGTCCAATTATTGATATTTATACGTGGAATAAACACTTCTTTCAAACTCACTGAAGAGTTACTGAGTGTTGAGTCACTCAAAGGCACAACCACTGGCCATGATATATTCAATGCTGTTACTACTGTAACTGTTTTGAAAGAACTGGGTTGGTTTGGAACAAGATGGCAAGTGTTACAACTGACGGAGCTCGTGCCTTGACTGGAAAAAATGTAGGTCTGGAAAATTTGATAGGTGATAAGATTAAAGCAGATTATCCAGACTACACATTATTACCACTTCACTGTGTGATTCATCAAGATTAATTGATTGGTTGATTTAGGAACCAACATCACAGCATTCGGGGCTTTCCAATAAGCGTTCCGTCCCCATCCTCAGCAGCCAGCGAAAAGCTCCAACACTAATAGTGCCAGTAGCAATCTGATTATATGTCCGTCTCGCCTTTCCTCTGAGCGTCTATCGTCGGCCAGATCTCCTCGTCACCCCTCGCTGTCGCATTCTTGCCAGACCATGGTGATCCATTTGCTCCTCCGAGGTGTACACGTGCTCCCACAAGGCCGCAACCACGTCTGCCTTATGCACCAATACTCCACAAAGCTTTGCAGAGCCAGCCAATCTGTCCGCCTGTTCATTCCCCAGCACACCAGCATGCCCCGGATAAAAGATCCAGACGATGCTTGTCACCCGTGACTTCCGAAGCGAAGCAAGCCACTTTGCACGAAACTTGCCTTTCCTCACCCTACTCAGCATGCTTTCTGACTCAGTTACAATCACGATATGTGTGTGTATCGTATTCTCCATCCAGCGGAAAGCTGCACTGACCGCCTCCACCTCCATTCTTAAACTAGATATTGTGGCATCATATACCAGGCTCTCCTGCACCAAACAGCGACCATTATCTTTTGCTAAGAACCCCCAGGCACTTCTCCTGCCTCTCAATACCGAACCATCTGTGTATATAAATAATCACATCACCCGGGCGAGCATTATCATGAATTAGTTGCTGGATTTCCACTACCGTGGCCCCTGCTGGCCACTCCCTGCACTCCCGGCTCAATGTGAGTATAACTTTGCAAAAGTCTGACTGCTGCGCTGGCACTTTGACCCACTCCTCTCCTCGCCTTATGTTCTCCAAGAAGCACACCATTTCTGATCATATCCTCCGCCTGAGCCATCCATGATTTCCCTCTTATCAGTCGCTGACCCTTAACTACTTCCAGCGCCTCATGCAACGGGTGATCTGTGTCAGCAACTACTCTGAGGTATGCCTTCGACTGCATCACATTGAGCCTACCAGCAACAGTCGGCAAACCAAGGATGTAACGCATACACACGACTGGGGTGTCTCTGGTGCATCCCAGAATGACCCACATAGCTTCGTTCTGTATGCGCTATAATTTCACCAATTGACACTTTGAGACAGTGAGTAGTCCAAGTCTATAATCAATCACTGAGAGAATCAAGTGCTGATAAAGTGTGAAAAGCATTCTCTGCTCTGTGGCCATTGCAGCCATAAGTTTTAAGTGCATTGAGTCCCTTTTGAGATCTTGTCACAGCCGACTCCACATGGTCCTTGAAGGACAGGCTCCTGTCAAATGTGATTCCTAGATACTTCAGTTTGTTCTCTCTGTTGACGCTTCTACCATCTATTGCGAGGCTTGGGACATCATCTCTCACAATCCTGTTGTCCAGAGACCACCACAAAACAGCCTTTTCCGGGTGGATCTCCGCACTCATTTCAGTGCAACTGTCAATCACTTTGTCTACTGTCGCCTGCAGCTCTTGGGCTGTTTGCTCCCTATCTCTTCCCTACCTATATGCAAGAATATCATCTGCAAATGTTAGTATCCTTCCAACCCCTGGTGCTTCTAGGTTTGTAATTTTGCTCGTATACACGTGAAAGAGCATCAAGAAAGTCTGTGTAAAACTGTTTTGAATATCAAGCATGTGGTTGACCCAGATGTCAGCATCATCAACCTCATCAGATCAAGAGGACTTAATTACAGACAGTTCAAGACATTACTTGATGGTTTGGAAACTGAACATTCCGATGTCCTGTACCACACCAATGTTCGATGGCTGAGTCTCGGTAAGGTGTTGAGGCGAGTGTGGGAACTCAGAGAAGAAATAGTGATGTTTGTCAGAGTCCAGAAAGGGTACAGTGATGCAGCGACATCGTTACGCCCGCCAGGCGACTTAGCTCCCAGTAGGGATGCAGGAACTTCGTTACGCCGCCAGGCGAGTAGTAGTTACCGGCCTGCAAGACTGCTGGCTGACGAGCGACCAGCGACCAAGAAGCTAATTTGGTAGTAGATTCAAAAGGCAAGATAATCGTCCATCACGGATATGTGAATGGCAAGTCTGCTACGGTCCTTCGTGACACGGGCAGTTCACTCATTGGTCTGAAGAGAACGTTCATAATGCCTACAGACTATACAGGCAGGCACGTAACATGCAGAACATTCTCAGGCAATATTGAGAAATACCCATTAGCATGGGCATATATTGAAACACCTTTCCTCACTGGGAAAGTAAAGTGCGCTGCATTAACAAACCCAGTGTGTGATGTAATTATTGGAAATTTACCAGAGGTGAATGATAAACCTCATGACATAACATCTATGTGTACTGATGATAACATAACATCACCATCTAATGTCATCATTGAAAATATTGTATAACCAAATTGTCCAGATTTCTTCTAGGACGGAATTTCATCGTGGAATCTGACAGCAGCCCGTTGCGTTTTATAAATTCAGGTGTACCGTCAAACCATATGGTAGCGCGCTGGTCTTTGAAACTTCAAGAGGTTCGACATATCCCAGGCAGATCCAATTCAATTGCCGATCTTTTGTCCCGTTGTCCAACCGACCCAGTAAGCACCAATGTCTGAGTGCAGTGTGTACAAATACACTCAGACCGACACAGCCATTTATAAGTGAATAATTTTTTCCATTCACAAAAAGCTGTGTAATGTCTATAAGATTGTGATAGGGGTTACTCCCATTATATATAGTGTTCTTATTTTACAAATTCATGGAGTGATTGTCGTGTATAATTGTGTAGTATGTGGTAGAAAGCGAACTTTATTAATTGTATATACCAAGAACAAGAACAGTGTCACATTCGCTCAAAAACTTACCGTAAGCGAACTATCCAATTTGACAGTGACATCTGCGGGTGAAACATTCCAAGGATATTTTAAAGACGTGTGTAAACGTGTAAACTAAACATTGACAGCTACACCATTGCAGTGAACCGAAAGCCATAATGTTCGGTAGTGAAACATCCAACACATGAACAGTCAATCGTAATCCAGAAGGTTTTGTAGTGAAACATCCAACACATGAACTGTGAGAACATGGTACTTTCCGTAACTACATCAGACCGGAACAAGTGTGTTCTGCAAGCTTAAACATCAGCTGATTTTAGTGTTCGTGTGTACTTCCGGATTAGTTAGAAATTTAGAGCAAAATTAGCAGACGACAAATAAAAGTTTAAAAATCTATGACGATTCTAAAATCTTTAGGAATCAACAAAGTTAAATACACGAATTGTGTGTTTATGTATTTAAGTAGTGTAATCTTAGAATCATATCTTGATTAATGTATTCATATTACCTACTTTTTCTCGTTAATATGAAGAAACGTCAAGCAATGACGCTAAGAAATAAGATAATTATTGTAAATTATTGTATTTCATTAATGTGAAAATTATTTCCCTTTCATTTATTTGTTATTACATCAATTCACAAAGGGCCATAATTTGAAATGTATATTCTAATGTGTTGTGTATACATAGCCAAGTGTTGCCAGATTATTGACACAACAGGTAGCCATCTACTGGGCATGGCAAAGGGTTGCCGACATTGCAGACCAACACAAGAGCTACTGGCCAAATAAGGTCAGGGTTTGAGCGTTTTATGCGACTTATAAACAGCCGCATTTCGGTCTAGCTAGATGGTTTTTGTTTCAAGAACCATATTATTACGTTTTTTTTTCAAATGCTGCGAGGTAGATGCGTGAAGCTGGTACTACCGATCTGACTGGGTCATTAATGCAATTGAGGTAATCAGCCATCGAGAGGATGAAACCTGACATGTGTTAAAGGTTGAACACCACATGTCGTTGAATGCAACTTCCATTTCTTATATATTTCTATGGCATATGTGTATTTATGTGTATTTTGATACGAATGTATATAACAACAGAAGGGTAGACTCTGACAAGGTTAGAATATTAACCCAGTATGTACATATATTATACATGAAAGATGACATCTTTCATGAATTTGCCGGGGGAGCGTGTCAGAGTCCAGAAAGGGTACAGTGATGCAGCGACATCGTTACGCCCGCCAGGCGACTTAGCTCCCAGTAGGGATGCAGGAACTTCGTTACGCCGCCAGGCGAATAGTAGTTACCGGTCTGCAAGACTGCTGGCTGACGAGCGACCAGCGGTCAGGCCAGGACGACGCTAAACGCACGCACGCCTCGTGAAGCCACCTGAGGTGGGAGGCAAGTGGCGAACTAGCGGCAGACAGCTCTGGGACACGGACTTGGACGGACGCAAGATAGAGAGAAAGGCGTTGTGTGGTTTCTGTGCTGAAAGTCGAGTGTCTGAACATCTTGAATGTTAGACTTATGAGCTGTATTGTGGATGTAAGTGTATTGAAGTATTACGTATATATTGTTGTGATCATCGTTCTGTATTTAATGTGTGAATAAATCCATTGAACGGTGTGTCGTTGAGTCTTACGTCAAATCACGTTGTACTTGTACTGTCTCACATGTGTTAGGTTAGCGAGCCAAGTTTAAGACCCTGACAATGTTCTTAGAGATGAAGGGCATTGAATGTGACTTTAATACTAACATTGCCAAGAAAGAGTGGAAGATAGACTTTATATTTGCCATTGAAATTATGGAAAATTTAAATGAATTGAATGTCAAACTTCAAGGCAATGGTGTGTTTGCACATGAATTGTATGTACGTGTAAAATCATTTCAGGCAAATCTCTCACTGTTCTCCAGACAAGCAAGTGATAAAAGATTTTGTCACTTCCTTTTGCTGAAACAAGAAACCATTTCTGGTGAAATGACTGAAAAGTGCAAATCCCAATTAGATGCATTGATTGAAGAATTTGGATGGAGATTCCAAGATTTCAAGAAATTAGAGCCATAGTTCAATATTCTCAGTTCACCTTTCAGTGCAGAAGCTGATACAGCCACAGAGGATATACAGTTGGAGCTGTTTGACTTACAAGCAGATCATGACACGAAAGAGAAATTCAAGACAGATGGTTTGCTGGAGTTCTATGGATCTTTATCACAAGAATCATTTCCCATCTTGAAAAACTTTGCAGCTAAACTGTTATTATTGTTTGGATCAACATACATTTGCGAAGAAGCATTCTCTTACTTGAAGATCGACGAATATAAGAATATGTCTTTATTGTCGGACTGCAACTTGCATGCTGTCAATGCGAATTTCAACAAGTAAACTTGCTCCATATTTCAAGAATATTGTCAAAACATGCAAGCAGTTACATTACATCTCATAAGAAATCAACAATTATAGTGACAGTGTAGTCGGTTTGTATCTAAATTAAAGCAATTGATAGATAATAAAGAATATTTTTTTTATAATAACAAGTTGTAAAATCTTGTTAACAAATTAGTAAAAGTGTGTGTCCATATTGTCAAATATAATGTATGAGTGTATAAGTAAACTAAAATTGCAATAATTAGTTATTTATACTGCTTAATAACCTATAAATAATGAATAATTACTTACTGTGATAGGTTGCTGTAAACAAAATGGTCATTATATATATATATATATATATATATATATATATATATATATATATATATATATATATATATATATATATATTATATATATATATATATATATATATATATATATATATATATGCGGCCCGCCAATAGCTTTACATTTGTCAATGCGGCACAAAAAGTTTGCCCACCCCTGTTCTACTAATTCTCATTGCATTGATTCTTTGTAGATGTGCCAATTGCCCCCGTGTAGTCTTTATGTAGGGTTTCTCCACGTTCATCCAAGTCTTTTGTTTTTCTCTCGTTATTATTCTGTGCATGTCTCTTCGTGTTATTCTATATTCTATGTAATCATGATCCTATTTGCTGTTCACCCACCTTTTATATTTTTTTTTGTTGACTTTTAAAGCTTTCTTTACCTTGGCGTTCCACCAACTTGTTAATTTCTTTATCTGTGTGTTGTGTTTTTTCATGGTCATCATCATCATCATCATCAAGTGCCGTGCCGGCTGGCGTAGGCGTTCATGGCTCTCCATAGATCTCGGTCTTTGGTTTTCTGGATCAACTCTGCTGCTGATATTCCTCCATGCCACCGTCTCAATCCATCCAGCAACACTTCTCTTGGTCTACCTCTGCCTCTCTTCCCCTCGATCTTTCCAGTTGTTACGATGTTCTCCAATGCCTCTCTTGTCATCACATGACCGAGGAAAGCTGTTTGTCTCTGTCTTATTGTTGTATATAATGTTCTAGTTTCATTAGCCTGTTTCAGGCAGTCGTCGTTAGTTACTCTGGCAGTCCAAGGAATTCGCAACATTCGTCTCAGGAACCACATCTCTGTTGCTTCTAATTTCTTCTTAATTTGTTCATTTACATTCCAAGATTCACTGCCATACAGCAAAACTGGTTCTACATAGCATTTCAGCACTCTCTTTCTTACATTCAGTGACAGTGACTTATTGCATATGATACTCTTCATTTTCTGAAATGCAGCTTTTGCCTGCCCTATTCTGCTCCTAATCTCTGTTGTACATCTTCCATCTGATGTTATAAATGCCCCTAGTTATCTAAAATTATCAACTTGGTTAAGGATTTTCCCTTCTATTTCTATGTCACATTTTGGTGTCACCATTTTCTTTGATATTACCATTGTTACTGTTTTCTTGATATTCAAGTTGAGTCCTTTCCTTGCACTCTCTGGTACTACAACGTCTAATAATTATTGTAGGTCTGTTGAATTATCCGCCACCAATACTGTGTCATCTGCATAGCGTATATTATTTATATTATAACCTCCAACTAGTATTCCTGGCATCTCTTTGATCTCTCTCATTATTACTTCGCTATACAGGGAGAAAAGATCTAGTGACAAGACACACCCTTGTCGTACTCCTAGCTTTATCTGTTCGTAACTACCCTCTTTATTTCCCATTTTAATTGCTGCTACTTGGTTCCAGTAAATATTCTTTATTATTCTTAAATCTTTTCCACCAGTGTTGATATCTTCCAACATTTTAATCAGTTCATCATGTTTTACTTTATCAAATGCCTTAGTATAATCTATGAAGCACAAATATATGTCCCTCTGTTTCTCTATTGACCTTTCTATTAGTGTCCGCAATGTATAAATTGCATTGTTTGTGCCCTTTCCTTCCACAAATCCATACTGTTCTTCACTAATTTCCATTTTTATTTTCTTTTTGGTTCTTCTCATTATGATTCTGAGTAGAAGCTTAGTGATATGGTTTATAAGGTTAATTGTACGAAAATCTTCACAATCAATTGCTCCTGGTCTTTTTGGTATAGCTATAAATACAGATTTCAGCATATCACTGGGTAAATATCCACTGCTGTAAATATCTTTCAACATTTTGGTTAATATATCTACTCCAAATTCTCCCAATACTTCTAATTCTTCTATTGTGATTTCATCTGGCCCAGCTGTTTTTCCTTTCTTCATACGTTTCATAGCGTCAGCGACTTCTTCTTTCAGAATAGGTGGACCTTCTAAGTTACTATCTTCTGTTAATTCTGCCCTTTCTCCTTCATATAATTCTCTTATATACTCATTCCACCTCTTCATTATAGCATCTTCCTCTAATATTATCTGTCCTGTTTTTGATTTCAAACACCCTGTATTTATTCTTATTTTTTTTTCCTGTAATCTCACTGATTTGTCTGTGCATATTTTTTGAATCTTTAATGGAATTTAATTCAATTTTTTTGCATTGCTAGTTTAACCATCTTTCTTTAGCCTTCCCACATTTATCTTTTATTTCTTTATTTATCTTAGCGTATTCTTGTTTGTCATTTTTTCATGGTTCCACATGTTATTTTTGCAGTATTTAACATATTTTATTTGAACATCTCCTTTTCTTCTGCCACTGTTTTTTATATGTAGGTTTACAAAGATTTCATTTAGTTCTTTCTCATCCCTTTTCCCCACTGCCTCGTCGTATTTAAGTTTACGAATGCGAATGGTGCTGTGTTACCTAATCTTTGTTTTCTTCTTCTGTTGGTTCTTACTCAGGTAATAATGTCTTTGTGGTCTGTGTTTATACTTAAGCTGGACACTGTCTCTGCATCTATTATAATATATTTCTCTTTCTGTTATTTCTTGTTAATATAAAATCAATTTGGCTTTTGGTATATATATATATGTATCGTTCCAATTTGTGCCTGGTGTATATTTGTTTGTGAGTCTGTGTGTATATAAAACGTGTTTATTATATAGAGGTCGTGTTGACTGCACAGCTCTATCAATCTTCTTTCATTACCATTTATTTCATTCTGTTGATCTACAAATGCGCCAAGATGTTTCTCTATGTCTATTATGTTATCTCTTAGTTTTGCATTGGAGTCTCCTATAACTATGATGTTGTCCTGCATTTCTATTTTATTTAGTATGGCAGAGATGTCTTCAAAGAACTCCTGGCATTTTTACTTATTTTTATTTGTATTAAATGGTCAATATATTTGCATTGGCACCTTCCGTCTTGACAGACTATAGTTTTGGATGGAGTTATCGCTCTCGATAGCACAACGCCTGGGCTGAATTGTAGAAACCATGTGTTGCCCGAGCAGCATGATTCCTCTCTCCGCCTGTCTGGTTTACTCCAAGGAAAAGGCAACACCAATACACCTGGAACAAGACAAGCTGCTGGATCAGCAAAGCAGCAATCTAACTCCCTGCCTGTCGTGGCTTCGATCTTAGACCAGGTCTGCCCTGCCATGACATTTAGTCTTTAGGTTGCATTTCCCTGCCTTAGGGTAAGGCTTGTACTCTCCCAATTGCGCTCCTTTGCCCGAAGCCATTAGCACAATGTGGGGTGTCGGGTTTATTGAACGCCATATATTTGTACATATGTAGTAATCGTCTGTTCTTTTATTCTCAATTTTATAAATCTTTATGATATATATTTTGTCATTAATATTCTTCTTGCTAGCCGTGTTTCTATGCCTATTCCTACATTTTGTATAGCCCTTTCATGTTGTTTCACTCCGGAGCACACAAGCGTGTAATTGTAGTGGCTTGCTTTGCATCTTTTCACTTTTATTCTGGTGTCTGCTATTCCCATCAGTCAAATGTTCCTGTACTTCATTATTTCTTCTTTACTGTTAAAACATCAGATGTTCAGTATGCCTATATTTTGAATCGCCGATCTGTCTCTTTGTCCTTTAACCTCTAATTAATCGCTGATCTGTCTCGTTTGTGCCTGTACCTTCCATAAATCCGCACTGCTCATCTCCGATTTCTTGTTTTATATGACTTCTTTTTCTTCTCATTATGATTCTCATTAGTATTTTAGTTACATGACCCTTTAAACTAACTGTTCGACGTTCTCTAAAATCCGTTGCACCAGACTTCTTAGGTAGAGCTATGTCAGTAGATTGCAAGAGATCATCAGGTGTATATCAACTATTACAGATATTATTCAGCATTTCTGTTATTACTCCTATACCCAATTCACCAATATGTTTAATTTCTTTGTTTTCGGCCATGAAGAGTCCCTTTTCCTTTTTGGCGTTTTTTTTGACGGG
>JACEFZ010022765.1:0-11978 GCA_014155875.1 Cepaea nemoralis
CCTCTTCATCCATCACCCGTTTTTCTTCTCCTTCCTTCTCCTTCTCCATCTCAACTTCACCCTCTTCGTCTTCGTCATCCTTCATATCTTCTTCTTCTTCTTCTTCTTCTTCTTCTTCTTCTTCTTCTTCTTCTTCTTCTTCTTCTTCTTCTTCTTCTTCTTCTTCTTCTTCTTCTTCTTCTTCTTCTTCTTCTTCTTCTTCTTCGTCTTCTTCTTCTCCTCCTCTCCCTCCTCCTTCTCCTCCTCCTCCTCCGCCGCCGCCGCCGCCTCCTCCTCCTGCTTTTTCTTCTTCTTCTTCTTCTTCTTCTTCTTCTTCTTCTTCTTCTTCTTCTTCTTCTTCTTCTTCTTCTTCTTCTTCTTCTTCTTCTTCTTCTTCTTCTTCTTCTTCTTCTTCTTCCTCTGTGTATACTTGCTTATGGTTGGATTTCGAAGCTAAGGTTTCTACAGGATAAGTTATAAGTTAGACAAGATTTCTTAACACTTATGTCTACTACTGTAAAACTTATGTCTTTTACGACATGCTTAAACTGGTTATAGTGTTACTATAGTTTGCCTCCTTTCTCCCTTGTCGGCATCGGTATCACACTGGCGATATATCCCATTTTGTGGATATATATATATATATATTCATCCATCATCATGTGCTATGCCGGAAAGCGTGGGCGGTCATGACTCGCCATTTCACTCGATCACCAGAGTCGTGGATCAGCTCCGTGTTTCTGTTTCGACCATGCCATGTGGCCAAGCCACCAGGTATTTACTTCTCGGTTTCCCCTTGGTCTGTTCCCTTCGATCTTGCCAGTTGTCACCAAGTTCTCCAATTCATTTCTTTTCATAACATGTTCAAAAAATGTTGATTGTCTACTTCTAAATTCTCTAATCAATTTACGATTTTCATTTGTTTCCTGTATTACTTTGTCATTGATTTTTCTGTCTGTCCATGGTATTCTTTGCATTCTCCTCAGAAACCAAATTTCTGCAGCCATCAGATGTTTTTCAGCTTGACTGCTCATTGTACAAGTCTCACATCCATACAAAAGTACAGGCTCTATGTAGCACCTCAACACTCTTTTTCTCTTTTCAATTGACATCTTTTTATTTGCCAGTATGTTTTTCATCTTGCTAAAGGCTACTTTCGCCATGGCGATTCTTGTTCTAATCTCTTGAAGGCATCTCCCATCAGATGTTATGACTGTCCCGAGATAATTGTACGGATTCACTTGTTGAAGAATATTCCCATTTACTTGTATTTTTTTCTTCCTGGTGACGACCATAATCTGTGTCTTTTTATAATTTAATTCTAACCCCAGTTTCTCACTGTGTGCAACAACCGCATCTACTAATTGTTGCAGATCCTGCTCATTGTCTACAATCAGTACTGTATCATCTGCATATCTAATGCTATTGATGTTTTGTCCTCCAATGATGATTCCATTTATATCTCCTACATCTCTGAAAATATGTTCACTGTATAGGGAAAACAGATCTGGAGACATTACATATCCCTGTCTCACACCTCTCCCAACAGGCTGACACTGTCCCACTTCATTATCTATCCTTATGGCAGCTTGGTGTTTCCAATATATGTTTTTTATAAGTCTTATGTCTTTCCCATCAATTTGTAGATCTGCAAGCATATCTATCATGTTGACATTTCTTACTCTATCGAAAGCCTGTGTGCAGTCAATAAAGCAAAGATGTATATCTTTGTTTAATTCTATAGAACGTTAAACAACTGATCGCAGCATATACACAGCATTTACTGTACCCTTTTCTTCCACAAACCCACACTGTCCCTCCCCCATTTCAGACTGTACCTTCCTCCCCACTCTTTGCATGATATTTCGTAGCAAAATCCTCAGGATGTGGCTCACTATACCAACTGTACCATGTTGAGCACACTACAAGGCTCCTGATTTCCCTGGGATTTCAACAAATACAGAACCACATAATTCAGAAGGCACCATATAATATGAATCTATTTCACATTCTTTTACAGCTCTAATAATTTCTGTCGTGATGTTATCTGAACCGGGGGTCCCGCCAGCTTTCATATGTTTAAGAACATTCCTAACCCCCATCCACAAAACCAGCGGTCCCTCAGTATTAAATCGAATATCATACTGTTCATCTCTGTTATCATCATAAAGGTATTTCACATAATCTGACCATACATGTAGAATCCGATCCTTTTCCACTATGATTTTGCCATCCCTAGTTTTTAGACAGCCTGTTGATGTACTTGCTCTTTTATTAGTAAGTTTCTGAATTCTTTTGTACACCAATTTAGTATTTCGACTGTTGTGTTATTTTTCAATTTCCATGCAACTTTTCCCAAACCGTGCTCCCTTTACCTCCCAACGCAATATTCCGACTTGCCTCTGAATTTCTTCACATTTGGCAGTATTATTTTTGTTGAGTCTTCCCGTCTCCATTAGTTGCAAAATTTCTTCGGTCATCCATTTCCTACCACCCACCTTCTTTAATTTTGGAACAGTTGTTTCTGCAGGCCAAACTGATTGAATTCCTCAACATTTCCCATTGATCATCCACATCTTGAAAAAGGATCTCCAGATCAGACAATACATCAAATCCGTTCTGTACTTCTGCGTTGAATTCGCCTTGTAATTCCTTGTCATTTTTCAATGCAGATCATATCTAGTGTTTCCTATTATATACTTGACCTTCTTTAACTTTATCCCCACTGTACCTTAAGTAATCTGTGGTCACAATAATAATCAGCACTGGGAACTGTTTTTGCAATTGTTAACACATTTCGAAACCTTCTGCTAACCAAAATGCAATAAATCTGGTCTCTAATACTGCTATCAGGACTCCTCCATGTCCATAATCCCCTAGGGTGATGCCTAGATTAGGTGTTTCCTACAATAATTTCCTGCTCTTTTGCCCACTCTACAAGTCTGAATCCTCCTTCGTTTCCTTCTCACAAAACCATGGTTTCCTACTGTGTATCCATCACCTTGATTTCCCACTTTTGGATTGAAGTCTCCTATTATGATGTTTATTTCTGAATTTTAACATTTCTTTAAAGCAGACTCTATGTCGTTATAAAATTCCTCTACACTATCTTCACTGGATTCTCCTGTTGGGGCATATATTTGAATAATGTTTATGCTAAAAGGTCTGCCGCTTAATTTAACCAGTAGAAGTCTGTCTGACACAGCCCAATATCCTTGAACAGATTTTGATGTTTGCCTATCCAAGATAACTGCTACCCCTCTTTGTCGATCTTCTCCTCCAGAGTAAATAATCTCAAAATCTTCATCTATCTTAATGCCTGCTCCTGTCCATCTCGTTTCGCACACCCCTAAAATATTAATTTTCTCTCTTTCAATTTCTTGTTTGATGATATCTAATTTTTCGTCGTCGTTTAACGTCCTAACATTCCATGTTGCTAATTTTAATGTCTCTGTCATTACCTTGCGATGATCTGTAATTAGGCGAATCATAATGAACTAAGCACTTTTAAAGAAGGTAGTTTGCCGTTGCTTCTTTCCTTGGCAGTAACAATACTGGCCGGAGACCGTAGTCATTGTCCCGTTAAAGAGATCTTCTGCCTATCGTCACGAAACTTGAGACCATAACCAACAACTATCTGTCGGCTGCCCTCAACATTTCATCCACCACCTGCCTTCCGTGGCTTCTTGTGAACACTTACCATAAACGAACACGAGATAACAACACATAATCCACAGAAAAAACACTTAAAACAGCGTTTCCGAAGAATGAACGTTAGGTCGTCGCAATTTTTAGAGGAGAGAGAGAGAGAGAGAGAGAGAGAGAGAGAGAGAGAGAGAGAGAGAGAGAGAGAGAGAGAGAGAGAGAGAGAGAGAGAGAGAGAGAGTCATGATGGAGAGTGTGACTAAAACTGATACTTTTTATCACAGTTGAAAAGTACGGATCACCTTGTGCGAGAAGCACGCTTTCAACCGCGCCCAGGAGAGAAAGGTCTCTTATAAACACGACACTCGAGCTGAGACCATGGTAGAGGTGAGAGGGGTAAGACTCCTTGTGTGCATTGACAACAATTATGTTGCCGCCGATGTGTCATAGTTTTATCATTGTATGGTTGATAGCACGATGTTGTGATCAGTTGAAGTTGTGTAAACATGTAATGAATTGTGAGAAGAGAAATAGTGAATTTGAACGAACCAGTATTTTGTTGTATTTCAAGTTCTTAAGTGTTGTTCGTGATCATAAGATGGAGGCTGTGAAAGAGAGTCAAATATAACATTATAACCAGTCAGTCAATTTTAGTCATACAATATCAAAGATCACAAACTCCATACGCCATGGACTATAAGGAGACGGGTTACAAGATATATATATGTATATATAATTCTATTTTATTAATTATATAATTATATTATTATATAACAATGGTGATATCAAAGAAAATGGTGACACCAAAATGTGACTTAGAAAGAGAAGGGGAAATTCTTAACCAAGTGGATAATTTTAAATACCTAGGGGCATTTATAACATTAGATGGAAGATGTACAACAGAGATTCAGAGCAGAATAGGGCATGCAAAAGCCGCATTTCAGAAAATGAAGAGTATCTTATGCTATAAGTCGCTATCAATGAATGTAAGAAAGAAAGTGCTGAAATGCTATATAGAACCAGTTTTGCTGAATGGCAGCGGTTCTTGGAAGGTAATTGAACAAATTAGGAAGAACTTAGAAGCAACAGAGATGTGAGTTTTGAGACGAATGTTGCAAATTCCTTGGACTGCCAGAGTAACTAACAACGATTGTCTGAAAGAGGCTAATGAAACTAGAACACTATATACAACAATAAGAAAGAGACAAACAGCTTTCTTTGGTCACGTGATGAGAAGAGAGGTATTGGAGAACATCGTGATAACTGAAAAAATCGAGGGGAAGAAAGGCAGAGGCAGACCAAGAGAAATAATGCTGGATAGATTAAGACGGTGGCATGGAGGAATATCATCAGCAAAGTTGATCCAGAACACCAAAGACCGAGATTTGTGGAGGGCCATGAACGCCTACGCCAATTGGCAGGGCACTTGATGATATATATATATATACACACACACACACATACGCACACACAAACACACTAATACACTCATAACAGCAAAAGTGTCATCTCTTTCGTTTTAAGTGTACTTCTAAAATCTGACAGCTGAACTCAACGTGACAGCGCGGCGAAACAAAACAGACGCAGATACACATGAATGCCAGCAGAACTTTCTGGAAGAGTTGTGGCAGCACCAACGCTATGGCGATGATCAATACATCAATTAATCTTCATCATCAATCCATTGATTATTGTGTATTTTTGTCATGTGGATTAGCGCAGTCACTGTTCACCTACAGAAGAGCAAATACAAACACTTTCATGTGCTAAGCACTGCAATGCAGTGCAAAGTAGACAGCCTATACTAGGTTGAAACTATCTAGAATATGTATCAACATTAAAGCTTTTAATAAGTTATACGCAGTTTTACTTGCGTTATTAAAGAAGAACGCTTTGTGCAATAAGTCGCTGTCCTTGAAAGTTAGAAAAAGAGTTCCTGCATGTTACATAGAATCAATTTTAACATTCTGCTGCGAATCCTGGACAATTAGTAAACAGGCGAAAAAAAAAATCCTCGGAAGCCTTGGGGATGTGGTTTTATAGAAGAATGCTGAACATTAATTGAACAGCCAAAATGAGCAATATGGACATTTTGAGGGAATCTGAGTCGCAAAGACAACTAATCACGAACATAATAAATAAGCAGTCATCGTTTTTTTTTTTTTTGGCCACATTATGAGAATACAAAAATTGGAACATATTGTGACAACCGGAAAGATTTTCAGAAAGAGAGATAGAGGAAAACATAGTGAGAAGATTCTTGACAGTCTTGTGTCATGGCATAGAAAGGAGTCAACACACAAATTGATCCATGCCGTCAGAAATCGCAATTTGTGGGAAGGCATGATCACTGATATTGTATCTTATTTTATAAGAAAACGCCGTTGGAACTACATCGGCCATGCACTCAAAATGGACTAGACAAGACTCCCCTACTAAGCCCTCATATAGACAAAATATAGGGAAAAGAAACGGGAAAGACCAAGAGAGACCCTGGAAGAATCACCACCAGAGAGGGCTCATTCAACGGCCAAACAAACATCCAAGATCTACAACAGGTGGCAGCGAACCGCCAGACATGGAGAGCCATGACTTCTGCCTTATGCGCCGCTTTGGGCTCAAGAGGAAAGACTAACTAATTAACTAATGATCACTCACGACAGCCGATAAGGCACTGGATGATGATGATATTGGGTACACCGCCCGCTCGGATCATCGTGGGTTCGTTTTCGGATTGCGTTATTCAGATCAAGAGTCCAATTTTGTTTCATCGCTTTGTGTAATACTCCTGGCAAGTGGCTTTTAGTTCTACGGAGAAAGACCAAGCCAAATGTAAAATCCGGTTCAACGATGTTTATTTCTAGCCTTTAACCCGTTTTCTTATAATCCATGCCGTGTGGAGTAAGTGATCATGTCCGCCCAAGTCTTCTGTCTTGTCAACTGCAAATCAATGTTGATACTTTTACCCTATGCCAAGATGTCAAACTGTCTAGCATCTTCTTCGTTGATTTCCCCTTGCCTCTCCTCCTCTCTCTGGGAGTCTTCGTGGCGAAGTGGTCAAGCCGTATAACTCGGGCTCCGAAGGTTGTGGGTTCGATTCCGGGCCGCGTCGTTTGGTTCACGAGTTAAATTTTTCGGAGACTCCTGTGGCTAGAGCTACGGAGTTCGTGCTTTGTGCGACGCTTTCCGCGCTGCGGAAAGAGACCGAGCCATATGCCATAAAACCCGGTGCAATGAAGTCGACCCTGTCGACTTTTAAGCGATTGTTTTTCTCCACCTCTTTATCTTTTCCATTGTCACAATGGACTCCAGCTTTCTCTTTATTGCATGATCAAGGAACGTTTTTCGTTTTGTTTTAACCTTGACCTATATTATTGTTTTGCTTTAACCCTGACCTATATTATTGTTTTGTTTTAACCCTGACCTATATTATTGTTTTGTTTTAACCATGACCTATATTATTGTTTTGTTTTAACCCTGACCCATATTATTGTTTTGTTTTAACCCTGACCTATATTATTGTTTTGCTTTAACCCTCACCCATATTATTGTTTTGTTTTAACCCTGACCTATATTATTTTTTTGTTTTAACCCTGACCTATTGTTTTGTTTTAACCTGACCTATATTATTGTTTTGTTTTAACCCTGTCCTATATTTTTGTTTTGTTTTAACCCTGACCTATATTATTGTTTTGTTTTAACCATGACCGACCTATATTATTGTTTTGTTTTAACCCTGACCTATATTATTGTTTTGTTTTAACCCTGACCTATATTATTGTTTTGTTATAACCCTGACTCATATTATTGTTTTGTTTTAACCCTGACCTATATTATTGTTTTGTTTTGACCCTGACCTATATTATTATTTTGTTTTAACCCCGACCTTTATTATTGTGTTGTTTTAACCCTGACCAACATTATTGTTTTGTTTTAACCCTGACTGCTTGCTAATAGGAAAGACCCACACACAAAATTCAGTCCAACACAACTAGAAGTTGTGTGTATGGACTACGCTTGAGTTTAAAAAATCCAACAGTTCGTGCAGAAGGGTTTTCTAAGCCGAGATGCGTTTGGATGGTTATATTATTTTTCTAAGCCCAGATGCGATTGGGTGGTCATGCTTTTCCAAGCCCAGATGCGATTGGATGGTCATGCTTTATTTACTAAGCCCAGATGCGATTGGATGGTCATGGTTTTCTAAGCCCAGATGCGATTGGATGGTCATGCTTTTCTAAGCCCAGATGCGGTTGGATGGTCATGATTTTCTATACCCAGATGCGATTGGATTGTTATGCTATTGCTGCCGGGGCTGCCTCCTACCTGCTGGTTTGTTATTGTTATGGTGGTGCCCAAGATTGATTGGAAGTTGGATCTTTTCGCTTCTAACAATAATCGTCTCAGATTTATCTTACCCAGTTCTATCTTCCACAGACTTATCTTTCAGACTTATCATCCGAATTCAGTTCCTCTACAGCCATATAGTCTAAAATGTTTTCATCCATAACTGTCTCCTCCAGAGTCTTTTCGTTTAGGATTTTATCTTTCATGGCCGTATATTAATGTCTTATCTTCCAAAGCCTATATTCCAAATCCTTGTCTTCCAGAGTCTGATCTTCCACACTCTTATCTTCCACAGACGTATATTGTAGGCTTATCTTCCATATCAGTAGCTTGTAGTCTAATCTTTCAAGCCGTATATTGTAGTCTTATCGTTCATAGACTTATCTTCCACACCCCGTACAGTTTAATCTTATCATCGACAGCCATTTTTTCCAATTCCTTATCGTTCACAGTCTTATCTTTTACAGTCTTATCTTCCAAACCCTATGTTCTAAATCCTTGTTTTCCACAGCCTTATCTTCCACATCCTTAGCTTTTAATTTAGTCTTATCTTCCACAGTCTATATTCCAAATCTTTGTCTTCCAGTCTTATCTTTCACAGCATTGGCTCACGCAGGCGTATATTGTACCTTTGTCTTCCACACTATTAGCTTTCATAGCTATATAATTTAGTCTTATCTTCCACAATCTATATTCCAAATCCTTATCTTCCAGTCTTATCTTTCACAGCCGTCTATTGTAGTCTTATCTTTCACACTCTTAACTTTTATATCCGTCTATTGTAGTCTTATATTTCACAGCATCAGCTTTCACAACAGTCTATTGTAGCCTTATCTTCCACACTCTTAGCTTTCGCAGCCGTCTATTGTAGCATTATCTTCCACACTCTTAGCTTTCGCAGCCGTCTATTGTAGCCTTATCTTCCACACTCTTAGCTTTCACAGCCGTCTATTTGTAGTCTTATCTTTCATAGCCGCTTCTTCCATAACAGTGTTAAACAATCCTGTTATCCTTAAATTTACCTTGTGCAACGATAGTTTTCTTTATGTTTCTTACCAATCATAATCTCACCTGACAGAACATTTTCTCCCCCTCCCTTATCATCAACAAGGAGCTTGAAAGGCAAATGAACTAAACAAATACCGACTAATCAAGTGGTGAAGAAAATACGCTGTCGCTAAATACCAATTGCATTGAGAAAACCTTTCAATTGTTTAAATAGAAAGACTTCCGTTAGCCAATAATATTTTTTTGTTTTGCCTTGGCATATCCTATTTACAGGACATCGCTGTCAACACCAGCATTTTACTACTGTTGTTGATGTCTTGGCAAGTTTACGTTCAGTAGTTTGCTATTGTGTTCTGAACGACCGGCTCCCATACCAAATCGTTAAAACCCAGCGCAACGCGGTCTGCTGCCAAATCTTGCTAAACTGTGTTTCAAACGCAGGTAAGCGGGCTTAAGAATCGCGTCCGTAAGTACTTTGCCACGGAGCACGCTAATAACGATTTTTTTTTTTTTAGCATATCCTTTACAGGACCTCGCTGTCAACATAAGCATCTTTCAGCTGTATGTTGATTTCTTGGCAAGATTACGCTCAGTAGTTTGCCATTGCTTTCTGAGCGGCCGGCTCACATACCCCGTAAGTTACCGATGCGATCCGAACCACTGCTGATTCTCACCGTCATCACGTTACCGACGAGAGTATACGAGATTACGGAGAAAAGTCATTTTACCAGATACAAAATGAGTTTTAGTGAGTCATGTTTTATTAATTTAAAAAAAGTTAATTGCATATCTTTTTACATGACATTGCAGTCAACGCCAACAATTTTTGTTGTTGTGATTCCTATGCAAGTTTATTTTCAGTAGTTTGCCATTGCTTTCTGAACGACCCGTACCCATGCCATTTCATAAAAACTAACGCAAGGCGGTCTGCTGCCAAATCGTCCACAGCTGTGTTTCGAACCTGTATATGCGAGATTATGAACTGCGCCCGTAACCCGTTCCCCATGATTCTAGCGTTTTATTGATTATTGCACATGTTCCCTGCGTTTATAATGCACATTGTTTCTGTTGTTGATGTTGCTGCCTAAGATTAGCTTCATAGGTGATGTATGAAGGAAATCATGGATGGAAGCAGAGAGATAAGAAGGGCACAATGTCAGAAGGGCCTGCGTGCCCAATTCTTAACCCTTTGAAAATAAAGTTCGTTCGTTCCTCTAGAACCCACAGGGCAAAAGAAATAGAATACATAAAAACACCAACAAGTAGAAAATTAGAGATAGAGTTGAAAAATGTGAAAGGTCTAGAGATGAAAGACATGAGAAGGTCTCATCACATCTCATCGTGTTCCTCTTGTACCTTGCAGTGTTGAGGTGAAACATAAACAGCGGAAAAGTGTTCGTTTATGGGCTTCATACTTCGAGATTACCTTGGACTCTGTTATTCCCTCTGCCAATCGTTTTCACGGTCGACCTCTTCTGCTGGTTCTATTTGGTCTGTACATCATTGCTTGTTGTGGTATACTGTTAGTTGATAGCCTAGTGATATGGCTGAACCATTTCACTTGCTGTTTAGTAATGATAACGCTACCGCTGCTATTATTAACCACCCCCCCCCCCTCCCCCCAATTGATGCATTGAGTAAATATTAGCTGAAAAATGCAAAACTCAACGAATACATTAACTTATTCAGTTTCAAACAAAAAATACATTTGAACCAGACATGGCACACAATCATATTTGAACAAGTATTATAATGTAAATTTCCGTTCACTGAGCAGTGAAATTAAGGAGGATATGAACAAAATAAATAACACGATGTCCCTATTATGGTGATATATCGTCCTTCTTCCCAAATAGGGAGTCACATGTGGCGATATATTATTCCCTGGCTCTGAATCAGTTAAAAGCAAAGTACTTATTTATTAGCTGAACGAATAAAAGCGCCTGCGCCTCAATGCAATGAAACCATAAGTGGAAAGATATCAACTGGAATATATAGGTCAGTTGAGTCAAGAAATACCGCAATGTAATATACGGTTAAATGAGAACATTCTTAAACAATTGAATCTGTACAATTACCTTGGAACAGTCATAACATCCGGTATGAGGTGCCTTGAAGAGATTAGAACAAGAATCGCCATGGCGTGGGTAGCCTTTTGCAAGATGGAAATCATACTGACCAATAAAAAGATGTCAATTGCAACGAGAACAAAATGTCAAAGTGCTACATAGAACATGTACTGTTGTATAGATGTGAAACGTGCACAATGGACAGACAAGCTGAAAAACATCTAATTGCAGTGGGGATGTAGTTTCTCAGGAAAATGCAAAGAATGCTATGGACAGACAGAAAAATAAATGAGCAAGTCCTACAAGAAGCAATTGAGAACCACAAACTGATTAGAGAAATTAGACTTAGACGATCACAATATTTTGGCCACGTGATGAGAAGAAATAAATTGGAAAACTTGGTGACAACTGGCAAGAATGAAGGAATAAGAATAAGGGTAAGACAGAGAAGTAAATATCTGGATAGCTTGACAACATGACATCACGTGTGTGATGTGTGGGTGGGGGATGTGTGTGGTGGGGGATGTAGGTTAGGGCATGTGTGGGTGAGTGGAGGATGTATGTGTGCGTGGTGGGGTGTGTGTGAGTGGATTTGGGATGTATAGGTGGTTAGAGAGATGTGTGTGTGTGTGTGTGTGTGTGTGTGTGTGTGTGTGTGTGTGTGTGTGTAGAGAGAGAGATGTCAGTTAGTGGGGATGTGTGTGTATGGTTTGGGGATGTGTGAGTGGATGTGCCATGTGTGGGTTGGTGAGGAATGTGTCTGCGTAGGTGGGGAATATGTGGTCGATGGAGCTGTGGTTGGGGGAGCGTGGTTGGAGTTGGGTGGGAAGGTGTGGGTGGGGGGGTGTTGGGTTGGATGGTATGTGGGTCCGGGAGTTGGGTTTGTGGGGGATGTTTTTGTGGGTGGGAGGGTTTGGTTGGGGGGGGAAGGGT
>JACEFZ010022766.1:0-160000 GCA_014155875.1 Cepaea nemoralis
TACAAACACCTTTTTTAAAAGAAAAGAGCGGCATAAGGTCACATGGAAACACCGAGGATATGGCCAATGGCATCAGCTAGACTTCATCATCACACGGAGACAACATTTGAACCAAACATCATTAATTAGAAGTTACCACAGTGCGGATTGTGATACTGATCATTCTTTGGTTGTTACAAGGGTTAGACTGAGACCAAAGAAAATCTACACAACTAAACACAAATCTAATCCCAGGATTAATATTATTAACACCCAAGATCTTGGTAAATGCTTTGAGTTCCAACAGAAACTTGAAGACGCTTTCACTGATATATAAGAAAATTGTACAGCTAGTGAAAAGTGGGGTAAACTTAAGGAAAATCTTTATAAAACAGCGTTAGGGGTTTATGGCACTGTGGATCGTAAGAGGCAAGACTCGTTTGCGGTAAACAGCGAGAAGCTGGAGCCATTGATCGATAAAAAGAAGATAGCTCTCTTTAGAAACAAGGAAAGAACAACGAGAAATACTCTCAGTGAGCTGAAGTAAGCTTGGAAGGATGTGCAAAAGGCTTCCGGGCAGTGTACAAATGATTATTGGATCAAGTTTTGCGAGTAAAGTCAAAATGCAAGTGAAAAGGGAAACATCAGAAGCATGTATGAAGGGATAAAGAAAGCCCGTGATCAAATGGTTAAAATAATTGCACCACTGTAAACCTTGACAAGAGAAATCATCACTGATAAGAAACAGCAGATGGATAGATGTGTAGCGCACTATATGGAGCTTTATTCAAGCGAGTCCAAACTAGCGGATGATACCCTCAACGCCATAGGGGCCCTGCCAACTCTTGACCACCTGGACACACTTCCCACATAACAGAAGTTAAGAATGCTATTAATGAACTTTCATCTGGCAAGGCTACAGTTAAGGATGGGATTCTATCAGAAGTTATCAGGAGTAGGCAAGACACACTCACTCTTCAGATCCAACAGCTAATAGAGCTATGCTGGCGGGAAGGACAAGTTCTACAGGATTTCAAAGATTCAAGCATCATAACACTGCACAAGAACAAGGTGGATCGGGGTGACTGTAATAACTATAAGGGTATCTCACATCTGTGTATTGTTGGAAAACTATTTGCCAGAATTGTTCTGCGCAGACTTCAAGTCCTGGGAGATCAATTCTACCCGGAATCATAGTGTGGATTTCGACGGAACCGGCCTACCATAGATGTACTATTCTCATAGCGACAAATGAAAGAAAAATGCAGTGAACAGAATCAACCACTGTTTATTGCCTTAATCGACCTGACAAAGGCATTTAATTTGGTCAGTCGTGAGGGTCTGTTCAAGGTACCAACTCTTCTGTCCATTGTGGAATAGTTCCACACAGACATGAAAGATATACTCAAATCTGATGGTACAACTTCAGAAGAGTTTGAAATCAAGAGTGGAGTTAAGCACGGTTGTGTACTTGCTCCTACCCTATTTGGAATATACTTTTCACTTCTACTGAAATATGTCTTTCGTGATCAGGATGATGGTATATACATTCACTCACGCTCATATGGCGGCCTCTACAATGCTCAGAGATTGAAGACCAAGATCAAAAGGTGGAAGAAACTGATCATAGAGTTGCTTTTTGCAGATGATACTGCAATTGCGACCCACTCTGAGGAAAAATTACAAGGTCTGTTGTCTGCATTCTCCAATGTTTGTTCTGAATTTGGTTTAACAATTAGCAAAAAAGAAGACACAGATTATGTCACAAGGTGCACATGGGGTACCATCAATCTTTATTGACGACGCCGAACTGGAGGTAGTAAACCATTTACATATTTAGGATCAGAGGTAAATAACAAATTATCCCTGGATCAGGAAATAAACATCGGGATTGGTAAGGCAGCAACAACAATGAACAGGTTAATAAAAGAGTATGAGAGATTAGGAAGCTTACTATATACTTATAAAACAAATATAATTTGAATATCGAAGACACAAACAATAGATTGCATGATTTATTGCCTGGCATATTTCACTGAATCTCGATCAGGTAAATACTGCAGAATTCACACAACATAAATAAATTAACTAGATAAATCCTTCAAGCTGAAATATACACATGTTCGCACAGTAATGTCAATTGTCTACCACGGTAATTTTAAGCTGACTAGCATTGTCTTTCTGTTTGCACAAATCTGGCTTGCGTAGAATGATCATTTTTGCTTCTGCAAACTCTAACAAACGAGTATTTTGTGTGTTAAACAACACGCGAAAGACAATGTATCTGTCAATCACATGGCTGCTTTCGAGAATGTGCCTAGCAATTGATGACGCGGGAAGCTTCCGGTGTGTCGGCCCCACTAGGCTCAAATCGCCTGTGTGTCATATCTTGTCGATTCATTGAGGTAATTTTCTGACACTCTTTTCTTCAGCTGCCGCTCTGTTCTGCCGATGTAGGAAGCCTGGAACCTACATGTGAATTGGTAACTACAATTGTTTTTGGCGTACAGAGGAACAGGCTCTTTTACTGCTGGTGTGGGAATCGATGTGGTTCTATACCTAATGACTGGAGTTGCAGCACAGAATGTTCGGACTACTGCTGTAGTGAGCCGGTGTTGTAGACGTTACATTACGTCATCCAATCGTCTGTTTGTTTGTTATTTTGCCCCAATATAAACATCCATATCTCAGTAACCAAATGAGGGAAAATTATGAGATTTAGTATATAACCTTATCATTATGTCCATCATCATCATCAAGTGCCCTGCCAGCTGGCGTAGGCGTTCATGGCTCTCCACAGATCTCGGTCTTTGGTTTTCTGGATCAACTCTGCTGCTGATATTCCTCCGTGCCACCGCCTCAATCCATCCAGCATCATTTCTCTTGGTCTGCCTCTGCATCTCTTCCCCTCGATCTTTCCAGTTGTCACGATGTTCTCCAATGCCTCTCTTCTCATTACATGACCAAAAAAAGCTGTTTGTCTCTTTCTTATTGTTGTATATAGTGTTCTAGTTTCATTAGCCTGTTTCAGGCAGTCGTCGTTAGTTACTCTGGCAGTCCAAGGAATTCTCAACATTCGTCTCAGGAACCACATCTCTGTTGTTCTAATTTCTTCTTAATTTGTTCATTTACATTCCAAGATTCACTGCCATACAGCAAAACTGGTTCTACATAGCATTTCAGCACTCTCTTTCTTACATTCAGTGATAGTGACCTATTGCACAAGATACTCTTCATTTTCTGAAATGCGGCCTTTGCTTGCCCTATTCTGCTCTTAATCTCTGTTGTACATCTTCCATCTGATGTTATAAATGTCCCTAGGTATCTAAAATTATCCACTTGGTTAAGAATTTTTCCTTCTATTTATATGTCACATTTTGGTGTCACCATTTTCTTTGATATCACCATTGTTACTGTTTTCTTGATATTCAAGGAGAGTCCTTTCCTTGCACTCTCTGTTACTACAGTGTCCAACAATTGTTGTAGGTCTGTTGATTTATCTGCCACCAATACTGTGTCATCTGCATAGCGTATATTATTTATATTATAACCTCCAACTAGTATTCCTGGCATCTCTTTGATCTCTCTCATTATTACTTCGCTATATAGGGAGAAGAGATCTGATGACAAGACACATCCCTGTCGCACTCCTAGCTTTATGTGTTCGTAACTACCCTCTTTATTTCCAATTTTAATTGCTGCTACTTGGTTCCAGTAAATATTCTTTATTATTCTTAGATCTTTCCCATCAATGTTGATATCTTCCAAGATTTTAATCAGCTCATCATGTTTTACTTTATCAAATGCCTTAGTATAATCTATGAAGCATAAATATATGTCGTTCTGTTTCTCTATTGACCTTTCTATTAGTGTCCGTAATGTATATATTGCATTGTTTGTGCCCTTTCCCTCCACAAATCCATACTGTTCTTCACTAATTTCCATTTTTATTTTCTTTCTGGTTCTTCTCATTATGATTCTGAACAGAAGCTTAGTGATATGGTTTATGAGGTTAATTGTGAGAAAATCTTCACATTCAATTGCTCCTGGTCTTTTTGGTATAGCTATAAATACAGATTTCAGCATATCACTGGGTAGATATCCACTGCTGTAAATATCATTTAACATTTTGGTTAATATATCTACTCCAAATTCTCCCAATACTTCTAATTCTTCTATTGTGATTTCATCAGGTCCAGCTGTTTTTCCTTTCTTCATATATTTCATAGTGTCAGCAACTTCTTCTTTTAGAATAGGTGGACCTTCTACGTTACTTTCTTCTGTTAATTCTTCCCAATCCCCATCGTATAATTCTTTTATATACTCATTTCACCTCTTCATTATATCATCTTCCTCCAATAATATCTTTGCTGTTTTTGATTTCAAACACCCTGTATTTATTCTTATTTTTCTTCCCGTGAGCTCACAGATTTGTCTGTGCATATTTTTTGTATCTTTAATGGCATTTAATTCAATTTTTTTTTGCACTGCTCATTTAACCAACTTTCTTTTGCCTTTATCTTTTATTTCTTTATTTATCTTAGCGTATTCTTGTTTGTCATTTTTACTCTGTTTTCTTTTGTCCATCAGCATTAAGATTTCTTCATTCATCCATTTTTTTCTTAGTTATTTGACTTCTCTCCGGTAATATTTCTTTGCTAGTTTGATGAATGGAGTCCCTTAACATTTCCCATTGTTAATTTATACTCTGTATTATAGCTATTGCATTGTACCTATTTTTCACAGTCACTATGTATTGTTCTTGAATTTCTTTATCTACTTTCAGAACCTCTTTATTAAGTCTCATGTTCCTAACCATTTGTTTCCCTCTCTTTAATCTTACTTGTATTTGTCCACATAGTGGTACATGATCACTATTACAGTCAGCGCCAGGCATTGTTTTTACATTAATTAGTGCATTTCTAAATCTTTTGTTAATTAGTATGTAGTCAATTTGGATGCGTATTTTCTGATCAGGGCTTTTCCATGTGTATAGTCGTCTTTTATGGTGTTTAAACCACGTGTCTCCAATTATCCCATTATGTCCACCCAACAAAAACATTTTTGTTCTGGAGATTTTACAGTAGAGACAATGGCTATGGCCACCGACTAGTACAGTCACTGCCCAGAAGGAAAGCAAAGGCAAACTACCTTCTGCAAAACTTCCCAAGAAACCATAACAACCATGAAAGAAAACATAATAAGAAAGAGATCTGGTGGCGAGACCCCCAGGCCAGGCAGATCAGATAACACTGGGGAAGAGTGTGACGCAGGGACCAGTACTAGTAATCGTGATGACGGAGTTAATCCTGACTGTGTTACCAAGGAAATCCCCTGTGTCAGACTAAGAAACAGAGTGAGAATGGCAACGTGGAATGTGAGAAGTTTGTATGAGGGAAAGCTTAAAGTAGTGTGTGATGAGATTGAGAGGTTAAACATTCACATTTTAGGAATTAGTGAACATCGCTGGAGCGGCAAGGGACATTTTACAACTGAAAATGGAAGTATTTTCATTTATTCTGGTAGAGATGTCGGAGGCCAGAGTGGAGTGGCATTTTGTTTAGATAAGACAACTGCAAAAGCTTTAATGGGATATAATCCAGTTAGTGATAGAATCCTCACTATTAGACTTAAAGGCCGTCCCAAAAAACACAACTCTCTACAGATATATGCACCTACTTCAATAGCAGAGGAGGACGAAATTGAAGATTTTTACAACACACTACAAGACACATTAAATAAGATTGGTCATAATGATATAGCAATAATAATGGGAGATTTTAATGCAAAAGTAGGTGCAGGAAGAGCTGAAAATGAGAGACACGTTTTAGGAAAATTTGGATTAGGAAATAGAAAGGATGCAGGTGACAAATTAATTGAATTTTGCACAGAAAATGAGTTAACGATAGTCAACACCCTTTTTAAACAACATCCAAGAAGACTCTTCACATGGAAGTCTCCAGACAGTTTTACCAAAAATCAGATAGATTATATTTTAATACAAAGAAGATGGAGATCAAGCATAACATCTGCAAAAACCCTACGAAGTGCAGACTGTGATACAGATCATCAGTTATTAGAAGCAGATCTGAAATTAAAACTCAAAAAGCTTACCCGAGGACCAAGGCCACTTCGTTTTGATCTCACAAAAATACCGGACGCATACAACATAGAAGTTAGGAATCGCTTTGGGGTCTTGATGTCTGTACAAGAAGAAATGACACCTGATGAACTGGCAGTACAAGCTAGAGATATCTTGATAACTGCAGCCAAAGATTTCATTCCGACCAAGAAAAAGCAACTTAAGCCATGGATTACATCAGACACGTTAGAATTAATAAAACAACGAAGGGAGCTGAAACAGAAAGGAGATGAATCCGATAGCAGGATGAAGTATAAATCTTTAACTCGAGAAATAAGAAAGAACACAAGAAAGGACAAAAATCAATATATACAAGATTGCTGTACCAGAATAGAGCAATATCATAAGGCTGGAAGAGATTATGAAATGTTCAAGGAAATGAAGTTATTGACAAGAAATGTTCAACCTCAATTGAATGTTATCTGTGACAAGATGGGAAATACCTTAACAGAATCTAGACAAATTCTAGAAAGATGGCAGGAGTACTGCAGTGGAATGTATGATATGAGTGACAGTGAGGATATGAATGAGATACATGAGCCAATGACAGCAGAGACAGAACCTGAACCCTCATTAGATGAAATTGCTTGGGCTATATGGAACCTGAAGAATGGTAAATCACCTGGATGTGATGAGATACCAGCTGAACTAATTAAAGCAGGAGGAGAAGAAAGCATACACATATATCATGCATTATGTACAAAGATTTGGAAATATGGTATATGGCCAAAAGATTGGAAGAGAACTATCTTCATTCCAATACCAAAAAAGGGCAACCTGAAATTATGCACCAACTATAGAACTGTTGCCCTGATAAGTCATGCAAGTAAAATTCTACTAAAAGTCATAATGCGAAGACTTAGTAAGAAAATGGAAGAAGAGATTAACGTAGTTCAAGCTGGATTTAGACAAGGAAGAGGAACAAGAGATCACATATTCAACATGCGTTTAATAATAGAGAAGTGCAGAGAATTTAATGTAAACCTATTCTCATGTTTTGTGGATTATTCAAAGGCATTTGACTGTGTACAGCATCAGAAACTTTGGGAAATCATGAGGAATATGGGCTTTCCTTCACATGTAGTACATCTCATAAAAATGCTATATCTAGACCAACAAGCAGCAGTTAGAATAGATGGCGAGACATCAGATTGGTTTGACATCAAGCAAGGAGTCCGTCAGGGCTGCGTGCTGTCACCCTATTTGTTTAACCTGTATGCCGAATATATAATGAGAAATGTAAGAGATGATATAAACAGGGAGCCATATGATGCCCTAAATATCGGCGGTCATGACATACCAGAGATTCGATATGCTGATGATACAGTATTACTATCCACAACACAGAATGGCATAGAAAACCTAATAGCCTCAACACAATTGAATAGTGAAAATCACAACTTTTATCTTAACATAGCAAAAACTAAGATAATGCATACAGATAAAACTACTATGGAGAAAGAAATATACATTAATGGGAGAAAATTGGAGGTGGTGGAAAATTTTGAATATCTTGGGTCATTGATTACGAATAATGGTGACACAATGAAAGAAATTAAACGGCGACTATCCATTGCTCTTCAAAGACTAAAACAGATGAATAAATTATGGTGTGGGACAGACAGAACTACAAAAATTAGATTTTTAAGAGCATGCATCTTTCCCATTGCAACATACGCCTGTGAGACATGGACACTTACTAAACAAGCTGAACAGCGCATACATGCCTTTGAATATAAATGTTATAGACGAGTTCTAAGAATATCTTGGGTAAAGAAAAGAACAAATGCATCCATACTTCAAGAGTTGAATATTGAGGAGGGATGGCTATTAAAGACGATAAAACAAAGAAAATTGAAGTATTTTGGTCACTTGAAACGTCACGACAGTTTGGAGAGAACAATAATGGAAGGGTATATGCCTGGGAAGAGAGGAAGAGGAAGGCCAAAGAGAAGATGGGTGCAGGATGTGGCGGATGATCTCCAGATGGGTGTATCAGACGCGGGACATCTTGCTTGTGATCGAGAAGTTTTCCGGAAGGTTGTTATGGGAGCGAGGTTCTGCAAAGGACATGCTACTGAATGAATGAATGAATGAGATTTTACAGCAGATTTCAAAGTTTGTTTATATGCGGTATATAATTCACGGGTCTGAGATGAAATTCATAATTGTAAATGTATTACAGCGTAGCCAGACAATCAGCACTCAAGGTTGAATATTGTAAGTGGTATGAAGAGATTGGCCTTATGCCAACTCCCCGCGTTGTTCAAACTAGGACTGTTCAGAGGTGTCTCAAAATGTGGGTTATTTCATGAAACCTGATTAATATGTTTGTTTTTTTTAAAAATCTTACCACTTATCGCTAACATTGAAATGTGTGAATATTTTTCAATGGGATTTAATGCGAAATTGTACACTTCAAAGAATCGCTATGAAGTTGTAGACATATGTTTGTCAAGAAGCTGATCGCAGGAAACTGTTTTATACTATTACAAATTCCGAAAAAAGAACAGTGCGTGCATTGGGTTTGAGTAAACGGTAATTTCGTCAATGGGTGCAAGAAACTGGAATTAAACCACCACGCAATAATCAAACGGTAGGTAGAAAGATTATTGTAGACAGCTTTGATAAAGATGTCATAAGGCGAGTTATTATAAAAATGCTTCAAAAAGTCGCTTGATATACGACAGGGTCGACTTCATTGCACCGGGTTCTATCCCATACGGCTCGGTCTCTTTCCGCAGCGCGGAAAGCATCGCAAAAAGCACGAACTCCGCAGCTCTAGCGACGACCCACAGAAGTCTCCGAACAATTTAACTCGTGAACCGAAGGATGCGGCCCGGAATCGAACCCACGACCTTTGGAGCCAGCGTCAAAAGGCTTGACCACTTCGCCACCGGAGAATCCTAAAATAATAAAAATTTTGGATTTTATATCCAGGATTATCCAGCATTATAAAAATGCTGGATGCCAAAGAAACAGTGACTGTAAGAAAACTTAGGGTTTGGTTCAGAAAGAACAATAACATAGAGCTATCCAAAACAACTTTGTGGACAATTATAAGGACATTATCTTCACTATTTGAAAGTACAAGGACGGTAGAAATAATCTTTGCGAGCAACCGCATTTAGGAGCCATGAGAAGCAGATACCTAAGTGAAATAAGGGAAATGCGCAAAGAATATTATGGCATAGTGTGTTTGGATGAAATGTGGATCAATGCGCACGACACAAGTGATAAGGAATGGCAATCAGTGGATGGACAGATAAAACGATATGTGCCCAGTAGTATAGGACAACTTTTGGTCATGGCCCATGCTGGTAATACGCATAATGGCTTACAACAGAATGCTGAGCTCGTGTTCGTATCAAAGCATACAGACAATAGGGATTATCATAATAAGATGAATGGTAATGCATCTAGAGATTGGCTCGAGAATACTGTGCTTCCATCCCTAGATAGATCGTCGTGTCCAATTATGGACAATGCATGATATCAATGTTGTTGCCCAAGAAGACAAAATACCTACAGCATCGAGCACAAAGGTAGCAATAAAGATATGACTCCGAATGGGAAACATACCATTTCCAGAAACGTATCTGTAGCTAGAATTGTTGTCCCTTGTAAAACAGACGCCAAAAAGCAAGAAATATCAAATCGACAAATTGATAGAAGAGCATTGTCATGGATGCTTGAGACTTCCGCCGTACCATTCTCATTTTAACCCTATAGAACTTGTGTGGGCTAAAATTAAAGGACAGGTGGCAGCTGACAATACTATATTCAAATTGTCTGACGTCAGGATACTAATCCAGTCCGCGCTATTAAATATTGATAAAAGTTACTGGAAAAATGTGAGGACCATGTGTTGAAAGAGGAAGAGGATTATTGGAGAAAGAATGGATTGAATTTTATGCAACCGAGAGCAGTCATCAACCTACTGGAATCGTCCGACACAGATTAAGGTCTGAGCAGATCGCAGACCTTAATCCACGTGCACACCAACTGGGATATTTTGCTACAAATATTCAGAAAAATTGTACGAGAAATTGTACATTCAGAAAAAATATTACAGCATCAGCATAATGTCAATGGCAACAGTTTGTATTCCACAGTGATGAATTTTCAATTCCGCAAGCCCTCAGCGGTGACAAACAACTGTATTGAAAACACACACACACACACACACACACACACACACACACACACACACACACACACACACACACACACACACACACACACACTAAACGCATTGAATACCAACAGAAGAGTAATATTGCGGTGGAAACTGACATATTGTGGCATAACAAGAAACGTGAGAGCAAACACGTTGTCAAATCTATAAACTTCAATAAAAAGAGGACCAACATCTTGGTCATTAAGAAGAAAGCCCACTAGAGACACTGACAACTATTTTCATAGTGCAAAACAGGTAATCATGTTCCGTCTGTTAACTGTAAACAGCAGAGTAGACAATCTTTCACGAAGACTCAAAGCGGGTCTACGTGTGAACAAACTACATAGACAGCTGAACAGATCCTTACAAATGGAAACATGATGACTAAATTGCGGTATCATTTCTGGTCACTCCATACGCACATTAACGCACAGCTATTTGGAAGCTTTCACGAACTCAATATAAAAAGCTAACATAAATACTTGTGTACACATTATTAACCAGCAGCTGAAGAAACAAGAAGGAAATGAAAAATAAGGTAAGAAATATATTCCTTCTACTTTCCTGTCAATTTACAAATTATTTACCCCATGCCTCTGTAAATTCTGTCTTTACTAATATTACACACTGCACCCCTCTCGGGATTCTCCGTGGTGAAGTGGTCAAGCCGTCTGACTCGGGCTCCGAAGGATGTATGTTCGATTCCGGGCCGCGTCCTTCATTTCACGAGTGCATTTTTTCGGAGACTCCCGAGGGTCGTCGCTGGAGCTACGGAAGTTCGCGCTTTGTGCGACGCTTTCCGCGCTGCGGAAAGACACTGAGCCATATGGGATAAAAACCCGGTGCAATGCAGCCGACCCTGTCGATTTTAAGCTACTTCTTTCATTGCACCCACTCCCATACGAATCTGGATACGCCTTGTGTGTCATCTGAATTGGCGGGGCTTTCATTACTGTAAACATAAATTTGTTTGTGAGAAATCACTAGTTTTTCAGCAAAACATCAAAGAAATGTCGCCGCTTTCGATGATTTGAGGTGCTTTTGGACCTATTATAGACATATTCCTTGGGTGGGGGTAAATATAAGACAGCAGGACAAATTTCATAACGATGCAACAGACAGTTTTCAAAATAATTGATCGTGACTGAAGGCATTCTTTTCGGGACATACTATAGATGAATACCTTGAGTTTAGGGATTGTAGTTTCGTCTGGTTTTGGTTTGGGCTGTTGGCAGTGGCGCTTTATAAATCCTGTGGAGTACCCATTCAAGTTCAAGACATTCTTCAGAGTTTCAAATTCCTCTGTCATTGTGTCATGGGTGCATATCTTTCTAGCACGGTCAAACAGGGTCCGTACTAAACCCCCGTTTGTACGGGACAGGTGTGAAGCCCTAAAAATTTAAGTATTGGCCAGTCCATGTTTCTTTGCGGTACACCGATCTTTGAATTCTGCCGTCTGCTCTGAGTCTCATTAGAATATCTATGAACAGCTACGCTTCGTTGTGTTCGTGATCCATAGATAGAGAGATGTTTTTATGCGTCATGTTCATTATGGCCTAAAACGATGTTGCTTGTAGCTCGTCTGTGGTGATAATTAGTATATTGTCCACATAACGACGGTAGAAGACCATGTTGTCTTTTCTTCTAAATGTGCCACGAAAATGTCCGCTAGAATAGGATCAAGAGGACTCCCCATGGCCACTCTGTCAATTTGGCGGGATGACTTTGTTAGAAAATTGAATTGTATGTTGGCGGTACATAGTAGCCTCTCAAGAATTGATGGTGGTATGCCTAGTTTTAATTGTTTGTCTTTAATGCGTTCCCTTATTATTTTCACTGTCTCATCTAATGAAACGTTGGTGAATAGGGAGGCTATATTCATGGATGCCATGTGTTTGTTATTTATGTCCATAGTATCCAATAATTCCACCAGTTCGAATGTATCTCTGAGTATTTTTGGATCGAAGGACTGTCGTACTGGCTTTAAAATTTCTGCTAGCCATTCGGTGTTGTGAAGAGTGTCGTGAAATGCCGCATTTACATCCCAGAACAATTTTTGGTTCAATTTTGATGGACCATGTAGAGAAGTTACAGAAGAAGGAATGAAATTCTCTATAATAAAGAATGATGGAGCAAGGTATTACAAGCATGGTACAAGACCACTGAGCCTTGACGTAAGCTTGCAAAGCTGGCAGTAAATGTATTATTCATCAGTCTACTTGCTATACGGGACATGGGATGTGACCCTGACCAGAGGACGAAACAAGTGTAATTGGACACCTGGACGCTTCACCAGGGGAAACTTTTGTTTGATAAGAAACCTGGGGCTGTAAACATGCCAAGTCCAGCCGACCACACAGACTGAAAGATGTGTGAAAGCAGACGGACAACTGGCCACGCAGTGTTGCCTAAGGGCAATTAAACACACGAAAGGGTGTCAACAACTCATCTGACAGGCATCATCGGATACTTCTCCCACACCAATACAAGAAAACTTGCAAGTCGTGTGCGAGGAAAATAGATGGTACATTTTATTGCCGTTGGCTCTTTACAATTGCAAAACAGTCGCTATCTAATCACACATAAAGTCACAATATTCTCTATCACTAGTTTTCCCAAAACCTATAGCTAATCTCTATCTACTAGGCTATACGAAAAACACATATCTATTCTCTACGATGTGCACACTACAAAGTCCGTCCCCCGTCTGACGTTTTCTCCTTCCGTGGTCACACACCACGCGGATCGACCTTGACCTTGGTGCGTGTTGCCTCACATGGCACGCTGATCGCAGACGTGGTATGTTGAGTGGATACTCAACTTCTCCGTGGCTACCACGAGGCGTGATGCTATCGTGATTAGAGTGCTAACTCTCTGAACAACGCCTGCGTGTCTCCTGAGGGAATGGATAACCATCACCCATTACCTCATCTCCCCTGCCCTTACCTCGGGCACCGTATCACCTCCTGGCCTCTTCAAGATTGACTGCTCTTCCTGGCGGAGGGGATGCGGTTGAGTCTTTGACACACACCCACCCCTCCTGTGTTGCGTCATCAACTTTCACTGATTGGTTGTGACGCAAGAGGTTTCTAAAAAAAATTTAATGTCTCCAATTTTTTTTGTCAAAGACTCTAGATAACCTGGCTTTGGGCACTCTAATAGACTTCTACTGACTATTGTCACAATGTAGCAGAACTTTACTTGGCTACTGGCAATCGCCACAAACTTGACTGGTTGGCGTGAGCCCTCTTCTCACATGCTATATTATATTTATTAGAGGTATGTCTGAACCGGACCGTTGTCTTACAAGACCTGCCCTCACATAGTAAATTAACTTACTACCCATACAAAGTTGACTTTCTTAGGGTCAACACATGAATTGCTTCATGTCCCCCATATAATATTTAACAACCATTACACAAGGTGTGTGCGACAGGCTTTACCTACTTCGCTTCCGCGTGTAAAGTACTATTTCACTGTTAAGTTAGTGTTTCGTTGTCTATTATGTCCCCTGACCCGCAGTTATCTCCCTTTGATCTACAAAATGTGTATGTAATTTATATGTTTGTTTTTCTGGTTGGTTGCGTGTTTGGATGTAATCAATCTACTAATCTACCTTCTAATCTATGTTTCTAAATCCTATGTGTATGTATGTTAGTTTTTTAAGTGTCATAATTTGGTTAAATGCGGCCACAAACAGGTGTATAACACTAATTCGTGACTACATTCCCTTGTTATGAGACCCAAAATACTGTAATCTACGTTCTAAATTATATTACAGACAACACATTCACACTAGCACATTTTTACTAACGAAAACCAACATTCACACAGACAAATATTAAAAGTTGCGCCAGGCAGCAGAAGAATTCGCTGACTGATCTCACTCTCTGCCATCTATTTTACATTCGCTCTCACTTTCACACTTCTGTCACACTCCTTTCACCCTTAATTCTGTCACACCTCTTTTATCCTTCCACACTAATCCTTCTGATTATTTAAAAACCTTGGAGTGACACTGTACAGGTTTGGCTCAGTTTGAGATAGTTGAGCCCAATGACTGTGCGAAAATCGCTGCACGAGTCATGTATTTACAATATATTTACATGGACGAGAAAGGGTTGGTGGTTTGTCCCCTTGATCTTACCCTCCACTATATTATACTCAACTAAAACTCTATATCCTAACATACTAATTCTAATTCTATAAATATGTATCTAATGTGTTAACTAATTTATTAACTTTTGTCATGTTAATTATATGATATACTTATATTAATACTTATGTTTATCTAATCTAAGGGATGTAATTTAACTATTTAAATGGAATTGATGTGATCTGAGTTATGTACCTTAATGCGATGGATAATGTGAACACAAATTATGTAATTTTCTAAAATTATTCTAAGTAATATTTTTAAATGCATAAATAAATTATATGATTGATGTTCTTAATTTAAATGGTGTAAATGATGTATGTCCACTTATCTACTCTTTTTATCATATTATGATGTAAAATGATGTTGTTAGTAACTGGTAATGTTTGCTAGATGGTATGGTTTCATTAGGATGGAATGAACTGAACTGAAATGAAGCTAAGTAAAATGTAACAACATAAATGGTACTATTCCTATCAAAACTTTATTTTAGCTTATAATTAACTATTTTTACGTCTAAATTAATATTCTAATTTAATTCTAATGGGTTAATTACTGTACTCCCTACACTTATTAAAATAAATGAGAACTATTCTATTTCCTAACCTACATCTAATTTATCACTATCTTAAAATATTATATTACATATCACAATAAGTTTATATACATGGTATTCAGCTACCTCAGGTTAGTTGTTGCCTTCATGTTTGTACATTGGTTGTATAGGCATAATATATCTGCACACTTTGCCTGGGTATCTGAAATACATTGCACAGTCATACTAATGTTCTATCGGTAGTGCACGTGTAGAGTTCGCTGGTGTCGTAGCTCAGTCTTTTCGTGTCTGTAATTACGCATTGTTCTGACACTTTTCTGCGCTTCACACAAATGATACACCGGAATGGAGCTTAGTTGGTAATGAGCTGTCCTATTTCACACGGTGATATCTACGTTTTGCAGCACAGTTCTTCACTTGATGTCTACGGACACATGATAGTTCACTGTTCTTGGTACATGATTAAGCACATAATGTCGATGTATATGTAACCTATTTTACATAGAATAATATAATATATTGATGTACTAACTATCACTCTACATTTATCTGTGGGATTTCAGGTATTTCTACCCCAGATGGTAAACTTAGTGACCACCTGTATATCCGGTCATTTCGATGCACACCACTCTGTATGACCGTGCTCGGGGAGTGTCGGTCTGGACAATGCAGTGAACATCCGTCAGAATTAGATGGAGCTTTCTCACCGCATAGATGACGCTTAGGGTTGCAACTGTGATATGGAATCTTTGGACTTAGCAGGTGTGATCTTAAGGCTCACGTAGCAACTCGGGTGGAAGATGCCCTCAAAAATTTGGCCTAGTACTGTTGGCATCTGTCCTAGAATAATAAACGAGCCTAGGATTAGGCAAGCGGAGGATTGGAATATTACAAAAAAGGATTTTCATTTTTGACAATGCAGAAATTAATAATGCATCTTTGACATTTCATTTTACAAATGCTTTTAACATTGGAATATAGAATTATAATTTCTGAGTAATTTACTACTCCCAAAAGGCTTCTGACCTGCTTCTTTCTAGTAGACATGGTCAGATTCATAATTTTGGTACTAATTTTCAGGTCAGTCTTTAGTTGACCTTGAGAAATGATATGATCCAAAAATGAATTTCTTTTAGGCCTAATTCGACTTTGCTCGGTTTGACAGTGAGACCGAAGAGTCGCACTCTGTCACAGACATGTCTTCGTTTCAGTCAGTGTGTTGTCCAGTCATCCGTATGGAAACATATATCATGCGTATCCTGTAAGCTCTCTAAATGTCTGCATCTCGTCGGATTTGCCAGTCTCGCTAACTAGTGTAGTTGCGTTATGTATGTCTGTCGTCTGATTACTAGGTGTGGATGCACTATGTTCGTCTGTCTCTACTTATGTGGCTTGTTGTCAAAAGTAAAGTTTTAACATGTTGACATGGAACATCTTTAAGTGTCTGTTTATCGACATTCCATAGTCAACATTGGAAATGTCACGTAACACATTGAATGGTCCTTGCCATTTTTCTTGTCTGGAAGTAACCGACGTATGTTTTGATCTGTTTTACCATCGATTGTTCAAGCACCCTTGTTTGTGTATTGGTAAATTTGACCCTCCCTCTTATAGGTCTAGAAGTCAGAGTAGAAGGTAGTACTTCAGCTGTAGGATGTCTACCCTTAAACTTATGTACTAATTGTTTACAGACATTACAAGAAAATACATTACGACAAAATAATTTAATCTCATCCCAAACCTCTGGCCAATGAACATGAGCCTGGAACCTAGGCCTGGTTTTGTCTTTTGCCAGGTGACCAGCAAGCGGTGACTCCTGTGCAGGTTTTTGCACAGTTAAGCGGTGTTGTACAGGTTGCACCGTTTGCAGATTCTCATGGTTCTCAGATGTAAAATGTCTCGTAAGAAAGTCATTATTAGGTTTAAGGAATCATGAGGCATTTTTGGTCACTTTAGATCTTTCTTTCATTAACTTTAAATATGGAGACACACTAGGATCAGCTTTCTGCTGTTCTATAAATTTCTGTCTGCTGGTATCATCTGTGCCAGTTGGAGAAAGCAACAGTAGTCTCTCATCTTGTAGTGTGTCTTGATGTTTTACAGTGTCTGCTCTAGTAGTTGTATTAGCTGCATTTAATTTCTCCCATGCAACTATTTCATCACTAGTACAGTGTTTCAGTTGGGGTAAAGAACCCAAAATTAAATCAGTACAAGGGTTGTCAAGTATTGCACAAGTAAAGGTACCCGAAAGGAAAGGAGTGTTAATACGGGCTTTGGCCAAAGGGTAAATTTCAATGTTACCCGAAAAGGTTCGGCATTTGACAGAGTCGCCTGTATAATCACCTGGACTCACTAGATCCTTTCTAAGACCAATAAGGGTACTGCCGCTGTCCAGCAAACATTGGCATGGTTTGTCGTTGACCATTGCATTGTGGAACACTAACTTGCCTCTGGAGGCTATTGCTGCATTTACACTCTCAGTTGAGCATGGTACTGTATGTCCACACTCCAGTCTTCCGTCTGCATGAAATTGCTGACAATGTCCACAATTGTCAAAGCTTAACACATCGTTCACACAACAGACATCTTCAGACTCCTTGAAAGGTAATACATTTTCAACTTCACACTCAGTCTCACTACCACTATCTGAAGAGGTGTCAATCAAAATAGCATTGTTAGCTTTCATACGTTGGCGGCCAAGGCACTTATTAGAATAATGGCCATAGCTGGAACAAAAAAAAACATTTGATTGCACGCCTGTATGCTGATCTTTTATTTTGTTGCTTCTTGATAACATTTTCAAGATGCGCCGGGTAGTTTGGCGATTTGTCACACATAGAATAAGTGTCATGCAAAAGTTGACAGTAAATACATTTTGACACTTTTCTATCTTTGATGTCGTGTTTCTGAAAGGGTTGTCTGTTATTCTGATAGTTTTTTGGTTGGTCTCTCACAAAGGAAACTATTTCAGAGTCATTTGAAGTCTTAAAAATATCTCTGTTAGAAGAAAAATATGCTGAGCCTTTTTTCTCAAACTGCTCGATGTTCTCAATGTCTGACTGCTGCAAAAATTTAGCAAAAGGCGATGGTATAGTGGATATAACCTTATCCATAGCTATTAGGTTTTTTAATCTATCAAAGTCTTTTCCTATGTTAGCTGCTTTAAGCCACCTGTTTAGTACACTTTGCACATTTGAAACATAATCAATAAATGTTTCACTAGGTTTAGGTTTTAAATTTGAGAACTGGACCTGATACCCAGGGGCATCAAGTAAAAAGTGCTGCATAATTCTGTCATGGATGTATTCATAGCTAGATCTAAGCTCAATTGGTATAGATTCTATTACTTTAAGGGGCTCACCACTCAGATTCTTCATATAAATTGGAGCCCACATCTCTAATGGAACTTGGTGATATTTAAATTGATACTCTACATTCTCTGTCCAGGCTGATATGGAATCTTCTTTGCAATATGGTTTGATAATATTTTTGTATTTGTTGAACTTATTTTCCTCTTGTTGACTTTTTAGTTTAGTGGCAGAAATCTCTGCGTGTGAGTCTACGTCCATACCTTTCATTTTTAACTGTGTCTCTGATTCAACCTGAATTTGCTTTTCCCTAACATCTATCTCTTTTTGCTTTAGATCTAATTCCTTTTGTTTTAATTCTTTCTCCTGATCTAATTGCTTTAGCTTAATCTCCTTATCATGTTCTAACTGTTGTTGTTTAACCTGCTTATCATGTTCTAACTGTTGTTGTTTAACCTCTAATTCTTTTTGTTTAATCTGTTTGTCATCTTCTAGCTGTTTCTGTTTTGTTATCTCAGCTAGTTGTGCCATCTCCTTTTGATGTTGTCTATCTCGTTCTTCTTTTTCCTTTTGTTGTTGTCTCTCTCGTGCACGTTCGTCTCTCTCAGCATCCTTTATTTCTTTAAATCTCTTATCAGCATATTCTTCTAGCTCTTTACCTGTATATTGTAATTGCTTACCAGCTTTTATAAAGTCCTCTAATGTTGCCATGCTGTTGAGTAATTAGCTTGCGTTGACTTACAATTGTTTTGTTTATTCAAATATTTATCTATGATGTTCTATATTTGTTCCTCGTTGAGGACTATGAATTGTATTTTCAGTTTCTATGCTGAACAAAATTTCTATGTTGGAAAATCAGAGCACAAAAATATGCTAGTGTATCACAAGCTGAAAAAGAGATGCACTATTAATCACATTGCATGCCAAAAATATAGGTATACTCAACTTAATGTTCCCGAGAATCAGGGAACGGAACTCCGTTGACACAGGTCACCTTGTTAGGTACTTTGGGATGGAGGCACGTTTCGTAATGAGGACCCTTTATTTGGAACAATGGCATACGTCTTCAGCTGTTGTTTGCCCTCTGATATGTAGGGCAGCAGTAATTACACTTACTGCACGATATGATTTTCCCGACAACTAAGGACAATGACTTTGACAATGACAGACTCACGAACAACTAGAATATGTGTTAATTAAATTTAATGTCAATGTCCTGTCTTCGTTCTATCAGTAATTGCCTTTCGTTACTAACCTAGTTAATTTCTGTAAGTGTTGTGCAGCCAAGTCTCATTTGCGTGGCCGAAAATAGTTCCATCGTGACGGTAAACAAAGAGAAAGTAGGACCAAAAATATCAATAACTGCTTTTAAATAAATAAAAATACCATAATAATGTTTAAATAAATAAATATATTCATTTAATAACTCAAATAAACAAATAATAAATAATATAAAGCACAGATTCAGGCGAGACGCCGCTTGGCGATTTTGTAAACACTCGATTGCTGTATGCAAATGACCTAGGACAACTGTTTGTCAATCATTCTACGTCAGAGGCGCAGCGCTATTTTTAGTTTTCAAAAATCGATATTGCCGGCCGGCTGGCTGTGTATCGCTCCGCCATGAATCATGTTTGGTGCTTATTCATAAATAAATTGGTAAATACATAAATAAATATAAGAAAATAAGAATATTACTACTTACAGCTTTGAAGAATACCTGATTTCCCTAAATAAACATTTCATAAGCACAATTAAACAATCTATTTCGTCACGATAGGCACATTTCTAGCTCGCAAATTGCTCTCGTCTGCACAGATTACCGTCACTGACAAAAATCAGATCCTAGTCTAGAGCCGTGGCTGAGTGGATTTGCTTGGCTCTTTCGTCCAAGCACCACTTCTGACACCACAATTATCCTTGCCTGTCAACAACTCATCTGACAGGCATCATCGGATACTTCTCCCACACCAATACAAGAAAACTTGCAAGTCGTGTGCGAGGAAAATAGATGGTACATTTTATTGCCGTTGGCTCTTTACAATTGCAAAACAGTCGCTATCTAATCACACATAAAGTCACAATATTCTCTATCACTAGTTTTCCCAAACCCTATAGCTAATCTCTATCTACTAGGCTATACGAAAAACACATATCTATTCTCTACGATGTGCACACTACAAAGTCCGTCCCCCGTCTGACGTTTTCTCCTTCCGTGGTCACACACCACGCGGATCGACCTTGACCTTGGTGCGTGTTGCCTCACATGGCACGCTGATCGCAGACGTGGTATGTTGAGTGGATACTCAACTTCTCCGTGGCTACCACGAGGCGTGATGCTATCGTGATTAGAGTGCTAACTCTCTGAACAACGCCTGCGTGTCTCCTGAGGGAATGGATAACCATCTCCCATTACCTCATCTCCCCTGCCCTTACCTCGGGCACCGTATCACCTCCTGGCCTCTTCAAGATTGACTGCTCTTCCTGGCGGAGGGGATGCGGTTGAGTCTTTGACAAAGGGTGTGAATTGAAATTGCACAGACGGGCCTACTCAGTAGACTGTGAAACAGACCTTGTAAAACCGGTCAACTGTGAAGTATCAGGACTGCCACGCAGAGTACATGTTGGAAATTAAAACCGAATCAAGAATGCCAGAGGGGTGTGAGGTGTCTGAAGGTAATTAAACAGGACTGTGGGGAATTGAAATAAACACACAATGAACCAGACAGGGTGGCGCCAATTAATGGCCTTTGTGGTACTTAGTTTAATAGTCTAGGCTTGAATGTTTCAAGTCAGAATAAGTCGGACATTAGAACAGGTAGGCACCCATTTCAATGTTATGTAGTCATATGTCTGCTAGACTTTACTAGGAATGTTATTTCTTATTAACTATTCAAGTCGTTTAGTTGTAGGCTAGTTCAGTGAGACTATCAGTTTCTCCTGTTGCTGATCTGTGAACTATTCTTTCTCAGTTCAGTGTACAATATCATATTGCTATAAGGGTTATTCTTACTATACAAGTAGATACCTTATGTGAGGCAGACTTTTTGACTTTCATTTATCATGTTAGATGTCTGTTACTCTATGGAAACTATTAGTTTCTCAGTCGTTGTAGATAATCATGTTACTACAATTTTTGCATTTCATACTATGTATGTAGGAATACCTGCATATGCCTAATGTTTACGTATATGTTGGATGTATGTATTTGTAACCCCGTATGAATATACGATGCTAGGACTATGCTTCGTACATATTCTTTTTATGTGTATACGTCCTCATTTCGTATACATACAAACTAACTCATGCATTATGCTATTAGGTTAAATATCATAATATGTCTAGTTTAATTAATATATTTTATGTGTAATGGATGTTTGATATATTGATTTGTCATATGCAAACCTACCAATATGAAGTGTTATGCTATTGTGCGCGCATTGGCACCTTGCCTATTGATTGCATTTGTAGCAGAGGTGTAATGGTACAGACATTACCCACAATTGGTATAGGGTATATGGTGCTTAGCCTCTCCAGTGTGTGGTCACGAGCGTATATCGCAACTTATGGAAGTCTTTCACAGAGCTGATCACGGCTTGTAAGCCCGGATGATCAGGTACTATTATGATACAATTACCGACCCTGTAATCTGAGAACCCAAATGTTGGATGGTACTCACTGTGAGGAACCGAGTGTCTAAATTAGGGACTTGAACTTAGGACACTTCATGCATCATGACAGACGTTATAAAGGGGCAGAAATGTAATTACAGGCGTTTGAGACGATTGAAAAGTCCTTCTTAGACGAGACCGTAGGGCAGAGATATGTAGGGAGCAGGAGGATAGTTAACGCACAGTACATCTGGAAGAGAACTCGGCCAGACAGGTCATTGTATAGGGGGGGGGGGGTTGATAGAATGTATGCATTAATTAGGATTGTACTGATGTAGAACTAGATAATACACATTCTTGATGTTCTCTTCCAAGCCCTCAACAGGAGCCCACTACCCGTGCTGTGACAACGAGGAACTAGGGGGACAGGACAGACACTACCGTTTTGAACACCGTCCGGCTGTTTGCTGATCTGACCACAGCTGTTTGCTGATCGGAACATAACTGCTGTTAGCGGACCTCTCACTGATCCAGATAGGATCCAGAGTTATGCATTTTATATTAATCATTTCACTTTCATGATTACTGTAGTGCATAAACTTATATGATTTCACCATCATCATATGGACAACCATCATGATAATGATCCATGACTAATGATAGACAATAAATGTTGTTGTTTGTTTTAACTCATAGTTCAGTAGTTATACTTTTAATTTCAATGGTGCAAACGTGTTGTGTGTGTACGTTGGTGGGGGAATACTTAGACACCAAGGAAGGGAGCAGTAAGGAGAGAAAAACCTGCACTGGGATAGTTGTAAATTATTCTTCAATCTAGACTTAAAAATCTACCCCAGCTAACCTTCTCCTTCCCACTCCTTGGCGAATATGAAAGTCAGCTGATTTCATCTTGTTACGAGCCACTTGTAAGCTGTACTGTTGATATTCATGGGCTTAATGTGTAGTTCAGCCATATAGATTCTGTCCTTAGTCAATGTTTGACTATTTGGGGTTGCTCGCCAGTGAGTAATACTTTTATCATTGGGGGTACGGGGTGTCAGGCATTGGTAGCACCTTTGGTAAGGATGACTCTCATGTCCTTTTCAGGACCCATCCCCCACTGGTCCAAGCCTGACACCCAGCTCACGCCTGTGGCTCCTAGTAGCTGTCAGCATGCGACAGCGGCCACCCCCGGGCAACAGCTGTGAGAGGCTGGCTAAACCAGGCGCGGGTAGCCGATTTGGTGTCAAACCAAGCGGTGAACTAGGGTATGCCTACCCAGCATGTGAAGACAGGATCCGGCAGACTGCGCGGAAGAAATCATTCCTGATTCAACGGGCAAGACGGCGTTTACCTGCAAAGCGTTGTGGAACGTAATGAGCACGGCAAGGCACGTAGAGCGCCCTGGTCATCCACTGCACCTGTATTCGTCTCCAGTCGTCTTGACTTGTCCTGCCACTGGATTCAGATGGACTCAGGCGAGAGAGTGAGGTCGACGAATTGCGCAACTCTTCCTCACTTTAATCCAATTCATCGCGCAAGTCATTCTTCATCCAACGTCATATATCACCTGTGGCGATGGGCGAGCGGCGAAGCGGCAGGCGTGGGTACGCTGGCAGCCGTAGTCGCAGACCTGCACACAGGCGGCTCAGGCCATATGGTCGTCGTCTACTGACCGGAGCAGCAGTGGGATTCGGCAGCCCCCTGAGCGACTGAGCAGCCCTCTATAGGAACACACTGCTCACCTCCATAGCATGAGGAAGGGGCTAGAAAAGGTGCCCTAAACATTGTCTGCTCCATCACTACCTAACCAGCTAGCCGCGGTTGGTGGGTACCCTAAACTGCGGTCGACATACAAACAAAGAAAAAACAGGTAAAGCTAAAAGAGCAAACCATATTCCCTTAACAATCGGAACTTGGAATGTACGCACCCTACTTGACAGAGATGGCGCGTCGGGTCCAGAGAGACGAACAGCACTGATTGGGAGAGAGCTGGGCAGGTACAACATCGACATTGCAGCCTTGAGCGAGACACGACTTGCAGAAGAAGGCCAAATCTGTGAAATAGGTGCCGGCTACACATTTTTCTGGAGTGGAAGGAAAAGCGAGGAAAGACGCCAATCCGGTGTGGGATTTGCCATTAAGTCAGGCCCTGGTCGGCAAACTAGCTGGATTTCCAAAGGCTATAAACGACAGGCTCATGACCATTAAATTGCCCCTGCTGAATGGAAGGAAGCATGCAACCATTGTGAGTGTCTACGCACCAACTATGACCAATGAAGATGATGTCAAGAACAAGTTCTATGAGGACCTGCACAATGTATTAACATCTGTTCCCAAAGGAGACAAACTTATACTCCTTGGGGATTTCAATGCCAGAGTAGGCACGGACACCACCTCTTGGAGTGGCATTATTGGAAAGCACGGAGTCGGAAATTGTAACAGCAATGGACTCCTCCTTCTTCAGACATGTGCCGAACACGATCTCCTGATTACCAACACAATTTTCCGTCTCCCCATGAGAAACAGGACATCGTGGATGCACCCTCGATCGAAACACTGGCACCTCATTGACTATGTCATCGTCAGGAGGAGTGACAGACAAGACGTTCGGGTGACAAAATCCATGTGTGGTGCCGAATGTTGGACAGACCATCGTCTCATTATCTCGAAAATAAACATTCACATCAAACCACCACGGCGTCCTCAAGGGGTGAAAATGCAAAAAAAAAACTAAATGTCACCCGCCTAAACAGCAAGAAAATGCAGCTGTCGTTTGAAAATATGCTGGAAGACCGCCTCAAGCCCAATGCTGCAGCTAAACAGGATACAGAAACAGAGTGGAGAGCCCTAAAGGACATAATTTACAACACTGCTATGGAAATCCTGGGTCCAACCCCCCGAAAGCATAAAGACTGGTTTGATGAAAATTCCGAAGACATCAACCAATTGCTGGCCGAGAAACATCTTCTCCTCAAGGCACATTTGAATGACCCGAAGTCAACATAAAAAAAGATGCCTTCAAGAACATTCAGAGAGTAGTGCAGCAGAAACTTCGGCACATGCGGGACTCCTGGCTGAGCAGCAAAGCTGATGAAATTCAAGGCTTTGCTGACAGACATGATATGAAAAACTTCTACGACTCACTGAAAGCGGTCTATGGTCCTACATCACCAGGCACAGCTCCCCTCCTCAGTGCAGATGGGGGAACATTGGTCACCGATAAGAAAGACATCCTTCAGCGCTGGGCAGAACATTTCAGCAACATCTTAAATGCAACTTCCTTCTTCGATGATGAAACCATCAACTGCCTTCCTCAAGTTCCCATCAATGATACACTTGATGACCTGCCAACCATAGTGGAAGTAAACAAAGCCATCCAGCATTTCTCCAGCGGCAAGGCACCTGGTCCGGACTCCATCCCGGCAGAGATATACAAGGCAGGTGGGCCGGTCCTAACAGAGCAGCTTCACCAAGTCTTTACAAACATATGGGTGAACGAGACCATGCCACAAGATTTCAAGGACGCGTCAATAGTCCACCTTTACAAACGAAAAGGAAACCGCCAATCCTGTGACAACCACCGAGGCATCTCCTTGCTTTCAATTGCAGGGAAGATACTCGCCAGAATTCTTCTCAATCGCCTCACGGCCCATCTCGATCAAGGTCTTCTTCCCGAGAGCCAGTGTGGCTTCAGAAAAGAACGTGGAACTGTTGACATGATTTTCGCTGCAAGGCAGCTGCAAGAGAAATGTCAGGAACAGAACTGCGAAATGTTCTCCACTTTCATTGACCTTACCAAGGCTTTTGATACAGTCAGCAGAGAAGGACTGTGGAAGATTATGGCAAAATATGGCTGTCCACGAAAGTTTGTCCAAATAGTGCGGCTATTTCATGATGGCATGCAGGCAAGAGTACAGGAAAATGGTGAACTGTCTGAGCCCTTTCCTGTCACCAATGGAGTGAAACAAGGATGTGTCCTGGCACCAACACTGTTCAGCCTCATGTTTTCAGCTATGTTGACGAATGCCTTCGAGAACAACGACATTGGAATAGACATCAACTACCGCATGGATGGAAAGTTATTCAATCTCAGAAGGCTGAAAGCTAAAACCAAAATTGACAGCGACACCGTCAGAGAGCTCCTGTTTGCTGATGATTGCGCTCTATACGCCAACTCAGAGGCGGACATGCAACATAATGTTTCAGCTTTCTCACATGCCTGTGCCAACTTTGGGCTCAATATCAATTTGGAGAAGACTGTAGTTATGTACCAGCCAGCTCCAGGGAATAATCACACTGTGCCGAATATCAAAGTGAATGGTCATAGTCTAAGTGTTGTGGACAAATTCACCTATCTTGGCAGCACTGTGTCACAAGCTGCCACAATTGATGATGAAGTGAATGCAAGAATCTCCAAGGCCAGCGCGGCCTTTGGCAGACTGTACAAGAATGTATGGGACAGAAATGGAATAAGCCTGCAAACAAAGCTGAAAGTCTACAAAGCAGTTGTATTATCCACACTGCTATATGCTTGTGAAACCTGGACTGTTTATCAGCGACACGCTAGGAAATTAAACCACTTCCACACAGTCTGCCTTAGGAAGTTACTGAAGATTAAATGGCAAGACAAGATCCCAGACACTGAAGTCCTAGAAAGAGCGTCCATGCCCAGTATCCACACTCTACTAATGAAGAATCAGATTCGCTGGGCTGGTCACTTGACTCGCATGCTAGATCACAGGCTCCCTAAACGAATTTTTTACGGCGAGTTGCGTTGTGGTAAACGCTCCCAAGGCGGCCAGAGGAAACGCTTTAAAGACACTCTGAAAATCTCACTGAATGCTTTTGGAATTCATCATGACACCTGGGAGACTGCAGCCAGAGACCGAAATTCGTGGCGTGCAGCATTACGCAAGGATGCAGTCACTTGTGAGGCAACCAGGACTGCAAGAGCTGTGAAGAAAAGACAGAACAGAAAAACCACTGTAGAAAATCCTCCTCCAGAAACGTCAAGCATTCTTTGTCCACATTGTCAAAGAACATTTCGAGCCAAAATAGGCTTTATCAGCCATCTTAGAACTCACGGCTCCATACTTTCAACCCCACTGGATGAAATGAATGGTCATCATCATTCTTGATGGACAAACAACAACAGCAGGTGGGAGGGTGAATTAAAGATAGGCAAGAGATCTTGAGGTCTACGATACAAAGATGCGTATAAGCGTGACATGATTGAGACAGTCATTGGTAATGCTCATTGGGAGCAAGTCGGCAAAGATCAGAAATAGAATAAAGACAAAAGAGAAAATGACTGCAGATAGATCACACACTGAGCGTTCGAGACGTAAGATAGTCGTGATGATAAAAATGACAGTGTGTTCACATGCATCCACTGTGGACAAACATCTACAGCGCGAAGTGATCTGATCAGTTACATTCGCTACCGCCATGGGTTGTAGTTATTATGCCTTGTTTATAGCACAATGTAACAAACTATCGTCTGTCAAGACGGCAAGGTGCCAAGGTGACAATCTTTTTGCGAAAACCCGGAGAACATGTAAATGTTGCGACACAAAGATTTAAGTACCAACAAATTAATAAATGTGAAACAAGTAAAGGAACAATGTAGCAAATGAGATAATCACATTAATGGCACTAGTGTGAGAGACAGAAATATCACAGACACAAGTATCCCTTTCCTGTGAGGTTGTGTGTGGCCTGTTCTTCTGTATTGGCTTGACAATAAATAATGAAACAGTGGGGAAAATTGAAATTGAGTTCTGGTTTTGGAGAAGATTGTTGAGAAAATCGTGGACACAGAAGAAAACGAATGCTGACGTATTAACAGCCTAAGGTATTAATAGACCATATCACTTACAACCATAAAGAAAACATACGTGAAGAGATGAAATATAAAATTAGCCTCATGAGGGAAAATATCAGACAAGAGAGGTAGATAAACGCCCACGGATAAAGGCTAGGAAACAAATTCCTGATATAACCAACATCGGGGTGCTTACAATATCATTTAATAGTGGAATGTTTTGCATATCCTTTACAGGACATCGCTGTCAACATCAGCATCTTTCTGCTGATTGTTGATTTCTTGGCAAGATTACGCTCAGTAGTTTGCCATTGCTTTCAGAGCGGCCGGCTCACATACCCCTAAGTTACCGACGGGATTCGAACCACTGCTGATTCTCACCGTCGTCACGTTACCTACGAGAGTATACGATATTACGGAGAAAAGTCGCTAACCTCTAGGCCAGGAAGCCGGCTAATAGTGGAATGGTGGATCATAATCGCCAGTGTATGTTCACCTTTCAAAACAGACTGAAGAAGAAGAAGAAGAAGAAGAAGTAGCAGCAGCAGCAGCAATAGTAGTAGTAGTAGCAGCAGCAGCAGCAGCAGCAGCAGCAGCAGCAGTACTAGTAGTAGTAGTAGTATTACTAGTAGTAGTAGTAGTATTAGTAGTAGTAGTAGTAGTAGTAGTAGTAGTAGTAGTAGTAGTAGGAGCAGCAGCAGCAGCAGCAGCAGCAGCAGCAGCAGTAGTAGTAGTAGTAGTAGTAGTAGTAGTAGTAGTAGTAGTAGTAGTAGTAGCAGTAGTAGTTTGGATCCATGTTGTTGTATTTGATTAGACAGGGGAAACAAAAGTATAGGTAGGCCCCGGTTAACTTCGGGGTTACGTTCTTGGAAAACACGACGTTAAGTGTATAGCGAAACACTATTTCCCATAGAATTAAATGAAATACAGTGTATTGTGTACCACAGTAATGTTTATTTTGATGGTTGTTGATATTTATTGGCTTAATAGAGGTGGGATGGAGGGCGAGTGGTAGAGTTATTGGGACTTAGAGGCATTAAATTCTGCCTCTTCATCTGAGGATGAAACTGTAACCTCTTCCTGCCTCTTTTCCTGGCGCTTCTCTGCTTGAACCAAAAATGTGTCCAATGTCTGCTGCACAGTAACCACCCTCCTCAGTATCAGCACTCGCCGCTTCACCTGTTGTCAGAATGTTGTGCAGGTGTGAACGCTTTTTAGAGCGCTCAAACCAACAACGACTCGTCTAAAACTATCATCGGCACTACTAGTACTGCTCTCACCCGCTTTCTTAGCTAGATCTTCATAGAGAGACTTTGCTTTCTCTTGGATAACCATCTTGCTCACAGGCATATTCCGTTGGTTCTGGTCTTCAATCCAGACGGCCAATTGTGCTTCCATGTTCTCCATAAGAATACTTCTGGTACAAGTGATCTTGGAAGCACTCAAAGGGGTTACGTTTTTAGCACCCTCTTTGATTTTGTCAGCACCTGCATGAATTGTCCTTACCGTCGTTGGAGGTAAACCATGGACTTTACCGATATCAACAGCCCGATCGCCAGCCTCAAAACGACGTTATGGCGAAACGTAGCGACGTAAAGTGAAGTTAGTCCCCTATGTGACAACGACGTTATAGCGAAACGACGTATACCGAGGCGACGTATAGCGGGGCCTACCTATAATCATTTATTTCGTACCCGTTCTCTACAGTAGGGCCTAGGACGACTATTGAATTCATGTTAGGCACTGTCTTCACATTTACAATAAAGCTTTCCAACTGACACTAGTGAATGTCCACATACAAGTTTATACATGCTATATTGCTCAAGCCCAGTCCTCAGATTAGTCACTTCTACCCACATGCTTTAACTGACAAGCCTACTTGGCCGTTGAGCCTACTTGTTCACATCTCAGACGTGTAGGAAAGTCGACCGAGACCGTACGTATAATAACTATATAGACTAGTATTCTGTGTAATGTGAATACTGTTTAAATGTATTTAATGTCTTAATTCCGAAAGTTATGTATTAGACAATTTTCTACACACAGAAACCTTTGAGTCCAAATATGTTAGCTTGTCGTATGTCACGAGACTCCAAACATTTTTTTTTTGCATATCCTTTACATGACATCGCTGTCAACATCAGCATCTTTCAGCTGATTGTTGATTTCTTGGCAAGATTACGCTCAGTAGTTTGTCATTGCTTTCTGAGCGACCGGCTCCATACTCTTTTAAGTCACTGGAGCGACTCGAACCGCTTCCAATTCTCGTGCGCTCACGTCAACCACGAGAGTATTCGGGGTTACGGAGAAAGCTGCTAACTCCTCGGCCAGGGAGGCGGCTGCAAACATTTTTTTTTTAAAATTCGCATATCCTTTTACAGGACATCGCTGTCAACAACAGCATCTTTCAGCTGTCTGTTGATTTCTTGGCAAAATTACGCTCAGTAGTTTGCCATTGCTTTCTGAGCGGCCGGCTCAGTTACCCCGCAAGTCACCAGCGGGGGTAGAACCGCTTCCAGTTCTCGCCCGCTACGAGACTGAGTGATAAACAGGATTAAGGAGAAAGTGGTGTAACCCCTCGGCCAGAGAGACCGGCTCTGCAAACATTTACCATTGCTTAATTGCGTAGTTGCATGAACCCCAAAGGGGCGTGTCAAATAATCTGTGAACTACACTTGACCGAGTGGGAGCATGAAGAATGCAAGGGCGATTGCTGTTACTGTTATCTGTTGGTGGCTATACATTTCTATTGCACCATTTGACAGTAATACCTATTGAGATTGTATTGATAAAAACGTCTGATAAACAAATAGATAGTTCAGAAGCAAATTTAGACATGTAATTTCAGAGGCCATTTAAGTCTTTGCATTGAAACAGTATTTTGAAAGTAATCCAAACCCATCCCTGTTAAGTTGAATGACATTACAGATGAGCATCTGAAGTGTCAGCGTCTCATCTGCGGATACCACACATTCACCGGGATTAGCTCGCTTTTACATATGAGAAAAGGTAAGACGAGTTTGACTTGTCAGTCAAAAAAGAAAAAAACAAACAAAAACTGGTAGCCACTATCATAACTCTTTATTTTTTATTTACCGCGCTGACAACAAGAGCGTATGGTTGCGTAAGGTTGTTAGCGAAATGCTCGGTGAGTGCCCAGTTAGGGTAAAGAAAGATCATCTTATTAAATAGGGTTGCGCGTTGTCTTATTCATGTAGAGCACACATGTCAGATTGCTGTCGGTCAGTATGTTTTCAATAATTTTCATCTAGTTGGATATTTATATGGTTTACATAAAATACGAGTAGTAAAACATGTACTTGTCTGCTTGCTTAATTTGCTATTTTGTAATAGTCAGCAACACACATATACAAGTATCACGACTTTTACATCATGTCACACTGAAATATTACATTCTAACAAATACTCCCTGACTTATATTGGTCTTTAATATGCCGATAATATATATTATCAGTCGATGTGCTTAAATATTGTATGCTACTTACAAAGCTGACCTATTCGCCTATTTTTGAGCCAGTTTTCTTCCTTGCTCTTGTAGAATTCAAGTAATTTTATTTTTGGTTCTTGATCTCCGGTATTCTAAGCATTTTTTATAGCATTTAAGTTCGCAAGACTTGATTTTCTTCTTAACTGATTGTGAAATGGTCTATGATACACGTACGAATGTTGTCACAAGAAAAATGCAATTACTCACAATGTTTACTGTTATTTATTGCTAGTTTGTACAATAGGTTCTCCCATCTGTTTACCCTTTACCATTCTCATGGCTAGGGCTAATCACCTTCTGACCTCTTTGAACATTAACTACTGTTGTTATTTAGGTCAACTTTTTAACATGTTCAATTTCTTCATTGTTAGTTGACAGCTTTGGTTGACTGGTGTTTTGTCTAGGGATATTACATTTGCTTTCCTATATTAAGGAAACCAAGCTAGCAGATGATGCCCTCAATGCTATAGAGGCCCTGCCAACTCTTGACCACCTGGACACACTTCCCACCATAACAGAAGTTAAGTGTGCTATAAATGAACTTGCGTCTGGCAAGGCTCCAGGTAAGGATGGGATTCCAATAGAGGTAATCAGGAGTGGGCAAGACACACTCACTCTACAGATCCACCAGCTAATAGAGCTATGCTGGCGAGAAGGTCAAGTCCCACAGGATTTCAAAGATTCAAACATCATAACGCTGTACAAGAACAAGGGCGATCGGAGCGACTGTAACAACTATAGGGGTATCTCACTTCTGTGTATTGTTGGGAAAGTATTTGCCAGAATTGTTCTGCGCAGACTTCAAGTCCTGGGAGATCAAGTCTACCCCGAATCACAGTGCGGTTTCCGTCAGAACCGGTCTACCATTGATATGATATTCTCATTGCGACAGATGCAAGAAAATTGCCGGGAACAAAATCAGCCACTGTTTATTGCCTTCATCGACCTCACAAAGGCATTCGATTTGGTCAGTCGTGAGGGTCTGTTCAAAGGCACTAAAGAAGATTGGCTGCCCACCAACTCTTCTGTCCATTGTGGAATCGTTCCACACAGGCATGAAGGGTATAATCAAGTTTGATGGCTCAACTTCAGAAGAGTTTGAAATCAAGAGTGGAGTTAAGCAAGGTTGTGTACTATCCCCCACCCTCTTTGGGATATACTTTTCACTTCTACTGAAATATGCCTTTCGTGATCAGGATGACGGTATATACATTCACACACGCTCAGATGGTGGCCTCTATAATGCTCAGAAATTGAAGGCCAAGACCAAAATTAGGAGGGTACTAATCAGAAATTTGCTTTTTGCGGATGATGCTGCGATTACGACCCACTCTGAGGAAAAATTACAACATCTACTATCTGCATTCTCCAATGCTTGTTCTGAATTTGGTTTAACAATTAACAAAAAGAAGACACAGATTATGTCACAAGGTGCACATGGTGTACCATCAATCTTTATTGACGACGCCGAACTGGAGATAATAGACCATTTTACATATCTAGGAACAGAGGTAAATAGCAAATTATCCCTCGATCAGGAAATCAACATCAGGATTGGCAAGGCAGCAACAACAATGAACATGATAGCAAAAAGTGTCTGGGAGAACAGGAAGCTTACTGCCAAAACAAAAGTCCTCGTCTACCAAGCCTGTGTCCTTAGTACTCTTCTTTATGGCAGTGAAACCTGGACAACTTACTCACGCCAAGAGAAACGTTTAAACAGCTTTCATATGCTGTATTAAGTGGCAAGACAAAATCACAAATACTGAAGTATTGGATAGATCAGGTTGTGTGACGGTGTATTCTATGCTCAGTCTTCGTAGACTTTGATGGATAGGACATGTTAGGAGGATGGATGATGGTAGAATACCAAAGGATATCTTTTTTGGTGAATTGCAGACGGGTAGGAGATCTCAGGGTCGGTCTCTACTACGATACAAAGATGTGTGTAAGCGGGACAAGATTGATACAGGCATTGATAATGCACATTGGGAGCAAGTCGCCGCTGAACGTATTGCATGGAGGGCAACTATCAGAATTGGAATAAAGACAAAGGAGAAAATGATTGCAGATAAAGCACACACAGAGCGTGAGAGACGTAAGATAGTGCAAAATGGTGGAAATGACCATGTTTTCACATGCATCTACTGTGGGCAAACATTTGCAGCAAGAATTGGCCTTACCAGCCACACTCGCCACCGCCATGGGTCGTAGTTATTAAGCCTTTTTGAAGCACAATGTACCAAACTATCGTCTGTCAAGACGGACAGGTGCCAATGATAGTAAGGAATAAAGGCCTTGATCTGCGTATTTTAACAGACATAGTTAGCTGTTATAATCTCATAGCACTGTTGGGGGAGGGGCGGGGAAGAACACTATAATCTGCACATATGAGTTCTACAATCGGCTTTCCATCATTTATGAATGGATAAAAATTGTCACAGATTTCATTGTTCTTGCGTGGCATATATCAATATTTATTACTGTTTAAATAAGGAGAGAACGCAGTCATGTCAATATTCCTTTTGCACCTCAAACCAGTTTGATGTTTTCCATGTACTTTAACAGCTGATTGTTGACCTTGACACAATTGTGTAATTAAGCAAGTCAAGCGTGCTGGAAATCAGTGAGATCTTCCGATCTTGAATACAGTCGTTATGATGTGTTAAATTATGGTATGTTATGTCAAATGACATCATTGCACAAAGGGCATTCTCATGCTTGCCCAGACTTTGAACAGAATGGGATCAGAATATAAACAAATCAGAGCAGAAACAAATAGAACAAAAAGAAGACCTAAGAGCGACCTAGGGTATGAGCCTGTCCAACTACTAGGCGCGACCACAGGGGGACGGATGGTGGAGTGGCCTCTAGATATTTTGTCCAGAGATCAGTTGTGAATATGTTGAATAAACAGCCGTGGACCAACACAGGCGGTGGTCACTGAGAGGAGGCCAGTTAGTTGGTGGGTCTGTCTGTTAGACAAATGCTAGTGCAGTCAACCATACACAAATCGGCGGAAGTCAAGGGGGAAAACCGCTGTATTTTCCCATGAAAATCACGCCACTAAAGTAAACTGATAAAAGATAACAAAGATGGCATCTTTGCATCCTTTGTTTTTCCTAAATCCAAGTTGTGCTCTAAGGTAACTAATAGAAAAATCAATCGAATTTAATAAGATACTCTACTTAGCCTTTGTCGACCAAGAAAAGCCATTTGATAGAGTAGATAGAAATAAGCTATGGGAAATCCTTAAAAGATATGGAGTGAGTAGACATATAAAAAACTTATGTAGAAGTTTATATACCAACAGTGAATGCACAGTAGGAACAAATGGAGGATACTCAGAACCCTTCACCATACATAAGATCCGGAGAACGACCAGGTTGAGCCCTGCCCCCCGCCCCTCCCCTCTTGTCCATAACCTATATAGACAGCATACGTAAAGAAAGCAGCCAAAGAGAGACCGTAACAACACCGCATAAAGAACAGAACACAGAAGAATAACCAACAGCAAATCGCATCATTAAAGAATTCTTATTCGTGGACGATCAAGAATTAATAGAAAATCAGAATCAAAATTACAAGACTATATAAATAGTCTGAACGAAGTGTGTATGGGACATAATATGAAAATAAGCACAAGCAAAACAGAGGTAATGACTAAAACCAAAGAAGAAATCATCAAATCGCAAATCAGTAGACGATATCGAAAATAGATGAAATAAGGCTAACCAACTCACTGGAGAAATAACACCGATACTAAAGAACAAACATGCATCAATAGTCACTAAGAAAGCACTATACAACACAATCTTCCTACCAACTCTATGCTACCAAGGCCAAACCTGGACAATGACAGAAAAAGAGAAAAGAAAAATCACAACAGAAAAGTGAGATTCCTGAGATGAATACTCAATATATCAAGAAGAGAGAAAATCACAAATGAAAGAAATCAGGACTAAAGTTGGGGCTATAGCAGCGCTAGATTTTATCAGAAAACAGCAAGTTCAAATGGTTTGGCCATATAACTAGATTACCAATTAACAGTATACCTCAACAAGCAATGATGTACAGACCAGATGGAAGCAGAGGAAGAGGCCGGCCACGTAAACGATAGGATAGAGGGAATTACAGAGACCATGGGAACCTCGATATATGAAGCCCATACACGGGCACTCTCCCGCTGTTTATGCTTCACCTCGACACCGCAAGGTACAGAGCGGAACCTGATGAGATGAGGTGAGGTGAAATGAACAACGTTAATGGAGATTCCAGTGGAGTCTTTTCGTCCGGTAGGGAACATAATATGCTACAGGTGAAACTCGTTCGTCATCAAGCAACTATGCAAATTACATGTTACCAATGCTTTAAATGTTGATTTATGGTATGTAAGAACTAGCTAGAATGGAAAGTAAAAAAAAAAAAAGAAGACAATGGAAAGAATGAAAATAAATATATAAGGTGTTTGTGAAATGCGAAGGCCAGGTGTGGGGAAGGCCTGGAAGGAAGGGCTTTAAAAGGGGAGTTGGCATAAGTTTGGATCAAATGCTAGGACGGTAAAATAATTTTGGACAATCTCAGATCGAGTATTATTAGTGAAACTTTATGGCAAACCTCTGAATACTAACATAATACAAGCATATGCACCAACAGCAGACAGTAAAGATAAAGATACATATATTGTTTTTATAATGAATTAGATGTGGCCGTGGACTGGTGTAAAAATGTTGAAATGACTGTCATAATCGGAGATGTTAATGCCAAAGTAGGCAACGAAAAGGTGAGTAGTGTGACTGGTGGCTATGGCCTAGGTGACAGGAATGAGAAAGACGACAGATTAATAGCATGGGAAAAATACAAAGAAATGGTTATAGGTAACACGTGGTGCAAACACCATCCTCGATTATATACGTGGAAAAGCCCTGGAGAGAATATTCGCAATCAAATTGACTACATACTGATTCCAAAGAGATTCAGAAGCAGTTTAGTAATAACAAAAACTAGACCAGGAGGAGATATACATTTTTACCATGTGCCAGTCACAGTAGGAAAAAAGAAGTTAAGACTTAATAACATAAATAAAACCTCAAGTAACATCAAGTTAGTTAATTAGTTAGTTAATCGACAGATCATCCTCATTTGCACATCGAACCATTCAGTCCATAAGAACTCGGATCCCCTCCTCAGTAAATCACGCAGCGTATAGCGGCTCAGACACCACTTCTGTGTTTGTTTATTAATCTTCTTTGGCGTTCTGCGTAGTCTTCATGTTTTGCCTCACCTCTTTTAACTTGCTGTTCTCGCAGGCTGACCATGGTTGTAAACTCACTATCATGGCTTGGTTCTCGTAAACGACTTACTTCTCGTAGAACATTCAGAATGTCTGCCTCGTCCACGGCTCGTCCGCCTTCCACAGAAGCCCTTCCTGCAAGCCTGTTAGCTTGCTCATTTCCTTGTACACCCGTATGCCCTGGCACGGAAATGAAACTAATCTTTGCCAACCGAGACCGCTCCAGAGACAGCAACCACTCTCTTCGGACTCACCCCATCTCTATCTTCCTGCGCACACTCATTGAGTCACTAAGTTAGATCTAGCCAGCATTACTTAAGACACACAAATAAATTAGAGAAAGGTACATTGTTACTGTAAAGAACAGCCTTTTTCAGTCCCCCACTCTCCCGCATGGCCAGAGCAAAACATCTATATAATTCTCACAATCTGTGACCTCTGAAGCGAAGAAAGCCATTCCACACGAAACATTCCTTTCTCCACCTTACTAAGCATACTCCATGAGTGCGCAATGAATGAAAAGTGTGTTGCAGTGGTCGCCTTTGACCATCGGAAGGCAACTGTTACTGCTTCCTCCTCCATTCTCATACTGGAGGACGTATATATATATATCTTATATATAAATTAGGATGTGTGTGGATATGTATGTCTGTATGTCTGTATGTCCTTTATACGTTCGCGAACGGCCCATCCGATTGAGATGAAATTTTCTACACGCCTTCCTTTCATTCCAGCGCTGCCAACTGTCGTATTTTTTTTCTTCTTCCTCCTCCTCCCTCCTCCCATTCCCAAAATACGTACGTAAATATATGATGATGATGATGAAAGAATCCCCGAACCAAAACGCTAGGGAAAGGGAAGAAAATGACGTGACTACACAGAATCGTCACACGGCAATCATCATCATCATCAAGTGCCGTGCCGGCTGGCGTAGGCGTTCAACTCTGCTGCTGATATATATGCCTCCATGCCACGGCAATATCAATAACAATTCATCTTTTTATGTGTAAGGAAGTTATCTACAGTCGTGTAGAAGGGAAGAACAATCAATGGAAGGACCGAAATCACAGAACCTAGACGAGTATGAATTCGGAATGGCGAACTCCCTCCTCCTCTCTTCTCCTCCTGCCTCTACCTCCTCCCCTCCCCCTCCCTCCACCTTCCTCCTCCCTCTACCTCCTCCCCCTCCTCCCCCTCCCTCTTCCTTCTCCCTCTTCCTCTCCCCTCCTCCTCCATCCTCCTCCCTCCTACTCCCTCCGCCTCCTCCCTCCTCCTCCCTCTACCTCCTCCCTCCTCCTCCCTCTACCTTCTCCCCCTCCTCCCTCTCCCTCCTCCTTCTCCCCCTCCCTTCTCCCTCCTCCTCCCTCTGCTCCTCCCTTCTCCTCATCCCTCCTCCTCCCTCCTCCTCCTCCTCTCTCCTCCTCCCTCCTCCCTTTACCTCCTCCCTCTACCTCCTCCCTCCTCCTCCCTCCTCCTCCTTCCTCCACATCCTCTTCCTCCTCCTCCCTCCTCATCATTCCTCCCCTTCTCCCTCCTCCTTCTACCTCTTCCTCCCTCCTCATTCTCCCTCCACCTCCTCCCTCCTCCTCCCTCCCTCCTCCTCCCCCTCCCTCTTCCTCCTCCTCCTTCAACCCTCCTCCCCCTCCTCCTCCTTCCTCCTCCCTCCTCCTCCCGCCTCATCCCTCCCTCCTCCTCCCTCCTCCTTCTCCCCTTTCCCCCTCCTTCTCTTAATCCCTCCCTCCTCCCTCCTCCTCCCTCCTATTCCTCCCTACTCCTCCTCCTCCCTCCTCCTCCTCTCTCCGCCTATCTCTTCCTCCGTCCTCCTCCCTCCTCCACTCTCTTCCTCCTCCCTCCTCCTCCCTCTTCCTCCTCCTCCTCCCTCCTCCTCCCTCCTCGCCCTCCTCTTCCTTCCTCCTTCGCCCTCCTCCTCCCTTATCCTCCTTTTCTCCTCCTCCCCTTCATCCCTCCTCCTTCTTCCTCCCCCTCCTCCCCCCTCCTTCCTCCTCCTCCCTCCTCCTCCCTCTCCTCCTCATCCCTCCTCCTCCATTCTCCTCCTCCCTCCTCCTCCTCCCTCTACCTCCTCCCTCCTCCTCCCTTCACATTCCTCCTCCTCCCTTCACATTCCTCCTCCTGCCTCCTCCTCCTGCCTCCTCCTCCTCTCTCCTCCTCCTCTCTCCTCCTCCTCCTCTCTCTACCTCCTACCTCCTCCTCCCTTCACATTCCCCCTCCTCCCTCTTCCTCCTCCTCCCCCTCATCCTCTTCCCTCCTTCTCCTCCCTCCTCCTTCTCCCTCTTCCTCCTTCCTCTTCCTTCTCCTTCCGCCTCCTCCCTCCTCCCACTCTCTCCTCCTCCTCCCTCCTCCTCCCTTTCCCTCCTCCTCCCTCTCCTCCTCCTCCTGCGTTATCCTCCTCCCTCCTTCTCCCTCCTCCTCCCTCTTCCTTCTCCTCCCTCCTCCTTCCTCCTTCTCCCTCTTCCTCCTCCCTCTTCCTGCTCCCTCCGCCTCCTCCCTCCTCCTCCCTCCTCCTCCTCCCTCCTCCTCCCTCTCCTCCTCCTCCTCCCTCCTCCTCCTGCGTTCTCCTCCTCCCTCCTTCTCCCTCTTCCTCCTCCCTCCTCCTCCCCCTCCTCCTCCACCCTACTCCTCCCTCCTCTTCCTAATCCCTCCTCCTCCTCCCTCCTATTCCTCCCTATTCCCCCTGTCTCCTCCTCCCTCCTCTTCCCTCCTCCACCTCCCTCTTCCTCCTCCCTCCTCCATTTACCCAAGACAGACAGACAGACAGATAGTCGGGAACGGGATCTTATATGACTACTTATATGATTTAAATGAGATGCTCTCCACCATGGGCTAGGCCGGGTCAGACAGACAGACAGACAGATAGATAGACAGACAGACAGACAGACAGTCGGGAACGGGAACTTATATGACTACTTATATGAATTAAATGAGATGCTCCCCATCAGGGTCTGGGCGAAGCCGGGCCGGGTCAGACAGACAGACAGACAGATAGACAGACAGACAGATTGTCGGTAACGGGAACGAGAACTTATATGACTACTTATATGAATTAAATGAGATGCTCCCCACCAGGGTCTGGGCGAAGCCGGGCCTGATCAGCTAGTATATATATATATATATATATACATATACATATACATACATACACACACACACACACACACACACACATATATATATATATATATATATATATATATATATATATATATATATATATATATATATATATAATACAGGGTACATCTTTAACGATTTGAAAACATTCGTTGCTTAAGAAGCCAAGAGCTATTGATTGTGAGGATTACGGAATTATTAGCTTAATGAGCCATCTAAGATACTCTTCAGCGTCATACAAGAAATAATTCAAAATAAAATATAGGAGCGAGTAGCTGGAGAACACTTTCGGTTCCGAGAAAGCAGCGGCTCGAGAGAAGTCACAATGTGTTTGAGGGTGCTGACTGAAACATATATAGCAGTTTAGAAAAAAATATATATGTATGCTTTTTAGACTACAAGAAAGTTTTTGACAGAGTGCAACAGAAACGATTAGTTAAATGCTTTCAAGATATATTAGTAGACTGAAAGGACATAATTATTATTAACATGTACTGGGAACAAGTGGCGACAATTAGATACGAAAATAATAATTACTCATCGTCAAAAGAGGTGGAAAGAGGAGTACGGCAGGGATGCGTGTTGTCTCCCGCATGTTCAACTTATGTGCAGCAAGAATTTTTGAACAAGTTGGAGAAATACATGGACAACATCAGTGGAAGAATTATAAACAATCTTAGGTATGCCGATGATACAGTGCTAGTAGCAGAAAGCGAGCAAGATTTACAAAACTTCGTGGAACAAGTAAACAGGCATAGTGCAGAATTTGGCTTAGATATTTAAAAAAAAAAAACGAAAACTATAATCATTAACAGTGAAAAAAAAGAAGAACATCATAGTAAATGAGGAGATACTAGAACAAGTAACACGTTTATTCTATCTTGGACAAGTAATAATAGATGATGGCAGAAATTAATTTGAAATCAAGATTAAAATAGGAAACATTATAATGTTTTCAACAACATGAAATCAGTATTAACATTAAGAGAGATTGACAACGTATTAAAAATGAGAATTGTTAAGTAATATGCATATTCTATACTGTTATATGGCGCTGGAGCCTGAACATGCACAAGCAATTAGAAAGTCGAATAGAGTCCCTGGAGATGTGGATATACAGAACAATGTGTCGTATTTCATGGAAACAAAAACAATCAAATACAGAGGGTCTAGAAAACTGGATATAGAAAAAGATGTAAAATGAGGCAAGTGTAATATTTCGGCCACGTTAAAAGACATGACACTTTAAAAAAAAAAAAAAAAAAAATCTATACTCGAGGGTAAGATTGAACAAAAGCGAGCAAGACGTAGACTACGATACAGGTGAGAAAATAAAATCAAGAGATGGAGGAGCAGCAGTCTGATAGAATGTACAATCAACGCAAAAGTCAGACAGTGTTGGAGATCCATTGCAGCCAAACTTCATTGCGGAGACGGCATCTAATTTGCAGGGACGATTGTAAGACACATACGCACATACATACACACACTCACCAACCGTAGTATGTAATCAAGGAATGAGGTACTTTTTTTTAGGAGCCGCTTCTTAATACTTTCTTCTTTGGGCCTATTAGCGGCATGAGCGCTCCGTCACAAACTGGCTAATGAATTTTCAAATCTCGCGCGTTTTGGCAATAACTACTTCCGGTGTTGGGTGTTTAAAAAGTTACACTTTAAAAAGTAAAATTATTATTATATACTAGTTAATTTATTTCTTTGCCCATCGAGTAGCCAAGGAGTGGGGGGGGGGAGAGTGGGGTGGCGGCGTGGCTATCGAGGAGGTTGGGTGGGAAGATGAAAAGATGGTTGTTAAGAGATGGAATGGGAGAGTTTAGGAAGTTTAAAGATGGTTGTTAAGTGGGTGGGTGGGGGAGGTTGGGAAATTTAAAATATGGCGATTCGTTGTTAAGAGGCGGTGCAGTGGAGTGGGGCCTTGGTGTTCTAGTTGACAATCGGGTTTGAGGTGGGAGGCGTGGGCAAGGTGGGAACATTGTTAGTGTGTAATGTTTAGGAATATAATTCTCTTCCACAAGGTTGCAGAGTGACCAGTCCACGGAGTTATGCAGTGGCCAGATACATACATCGCGTTCCTTGTTAAGCGGTCAAAGGCGTCAAATTGGGCCAAATGGGTGAGGTGGGAGGCATGGGGGAGGTAGGAACATTGGTTGTGTGTAAGGGTTAGGGTTACAATACTCTTCCAAGTGGTGGCAGAGTGGCCAGATACAGACATTCGTTTCCTGTTAACAGACGGGGTGGCGAAGTGGCTAGCGAGATGGTTGGAATGGATCAGTGATAGTCGAGTTGGGTGGAAGGATTCAAACCCAGTTGTCGGCGCAGTCGGGTTATGACGTTATCTTATGGATCCGAATATAGTATTCAAACCCATAGCCGGTTGGGTTGACTCGTATGTACCAGAGTCACCTTACATTTTTCACCTCCGACTTAATCCTGTCTGTCTCCTGTCTCCTCTCTTTCTTCTTCCTCTTCCTCATCCCGCCCCTCCTTTATCTCCTCCTTTTCCCTCCTCCTCTGGCATTCTTCTTCTTCCTTCTGCATTCGTTTTCCTCAGGCATTCTTCCTCCTCTTTCCTCTTCCTTCTCCGATATCCTCCTCCTCCGCCATTCTCCCCTCCGGCATCCAAAGCATCCTCCTCATCCTGCATTATACTTCCTCCTCTTCATACTCCTCCCATATTCTTTCTCCAACTCTTTCCTCCTCCTCCTGCAATCTTCCTACTGTTCCTCCTCAGTCTTCTAATCATCCTCATTTGCTCTGCATCCTCCTCCTCATTCGTCCCCCTTCTATCTCCTTTTACCTTCAACATCAACATCTTCTTCCTTACACACTCCTCCTTCTCCTCCTCTGCCTCCTACCCATTCTTCCTCCTTCTATATCCTTCTCTGTCTCATCATCCTCCTACCTCATTACATCCTTTGCAGTCTACTACTACTACTACTACTACTACTACTACTACTACTACTACTACTACTACTACTACTACTACTACTACTACTACTACTACTACTACTACTACTACTACTACGATGACGATGACGACGACAACAACAACAACTGCTACTACTACCACTACAGCTGCTGCTGATGCTGCTAATACTACAACTGCTACTACTACTACTACTACTACTACTACTACTACTACTACTACTACTACTACTACTACTACTACTACTACTACTACTACTACTACTACTATTACAACATCAACAACAACAACAACAACAACAACAACAACAACTACTACTACTACTACTACTACTACTACTACTACTACTACTACTACTACTACTACTACTACAGCTGTTGTTACTACTACTACTACTTCTGCTGCTGCTGCTACTCCTCCTCCTACTACTACTACTACTACTACTACTACTACTACTACTACTACTACTACTACTACTACTACTACTACTATTACTACTACTACTACTACAACTACTACTACTACTACTGCGACTACTACAGCTCCTGATGCTACTACTACTACTGCTCCTGCTGCTACAACAATAACAACAACAACAACTATAACAGAGTGGCTCTGTTAAAGGGTTTAGATGGCATGGCGTGCAAAGGGAAAAGGGTCTAGTAGGTGATGCACGCGTGAGCACCCGGTAGTTAAGTAACTAGGGACGCTCACGCGCTGACGTGGAGGCAGGGAACGTATTAGTTACCACCAAGATCTCAGGCCAGCAGGACGTGGGTCTACATCTATGCAATATGTTACGTTTTTGATATGAAGATGTCTCCTGCAATAAACTTAGACAGTATCTACTGCTTGGCCTCTGCGTTCGTTCAGTTGCATTCGTGTCCCGTTGCTCTGTTATAGGACACGAAATGGTGCCGTGACATCAGACAACCTGGGTTGTTGAAAAGAAAACGTGAAAAAAACGTAAAGAAGTATACGGCACAGTTGGAGACGTTTATTGAACACGCCTTGAAAATGGATTCCGTTGCTACAACATTGTCGTTGTGTATGAGACTCACAACAGCCGCAAGCCCGCCCAGGGGTGGTTGTTTGTGATTTCTCACGCTGAATCGTCGTGATACAGTCTGTGTGAGTGTCAAGAGGTTGACCAACGCCGCTGCTCTGCACTGTCGTTTGTTTTGAGAGGCTGACCAACGCCGCTGCTCTGCACTGTCGTTTGTTTTGAGAGGCTGACCAACGCCGCTGCTCTGCACTGTGGTTCATTGCTGATTTCGAGGGGCTGACCAAGGCCGATGATCGCTGTCGTTCATTGCTGATTTCGAGGGGCTAACCAAGGCCGATGATCGCTGTCGTTCATTGCTGATTTCAGGGGGCTGGCCAGTGCTGCCCTCTGATCACTGTCGTTCATTGCTGATTTCGAGGGGCTAACCAAGGCCGATGATCGCTGTCGTTCATTGCTGATTTCAGGGGGCTGGCCAGTGCTGCCCTCTGATCGCTGTCGTTCATTGCTGATTTCGAGAGGCTAACCAAGGCCGCTGATCGCTGTCGTTCATTGCTGACTTCGAGGGCTTTACCATAGCCACAGTCGTGCATTACTGATCCTTGTGAGGCTTGCTGTCGAGGAAGTGCTGTTCTCTGATCCTTGTGAAACCTGCTCTCGAAGACGTGCTGCTCTCTGATCGTTGATGAGGCCTAATGTCAAGACACCTACGATCTAGACTCGAAACTGAACTGTTAACGTAACAGAAGCATGAACAATTTCCAAAGGAAAGTATTAAACAATAATTAATTAATTAATTAAGTAAATTTCTGTAGAAGTGGAGTTTAACATATAAATTATAATATTGTATTATAGTATTAAGTTAGAATGGAACAGCAAGACGTGTCATTGGGGCAGGTATTGAATGGGGTAGGGAGAGCCATATCTAAGTTGGACACAGCCTTGAAACAACAGAGCATAGGTATTGATATTGAGAAATTCAGTGGTCAGGCAAGGTATTTCAAAAAATGGATTGTAGCCATCGAAAAACACGCTTTTTTTGGTAGGAGCCACAGATGAAGAGAAGAAAAAATTTGCTTACCAGACAAGTGTAACGCCAGTGTCGGACCACATTAGGAGAAAATTAGAAGCAGGAATAGATGAGACTTGGGAACATTTTAAAGATGATTTAGCACATAAATACGCAGAGATCACAGATCCCCAACACGCATTTTCAGTATTGAGACAGTCTAGACAAGACAATGGAGAAAGCGTTCAGTTGTATAGTGATAGGCTAATTAATCTAGCTGAAGAGGCGTTTCTAGGACAGAATGTACAAGGTGAAGAGGTAGAAAGAATGCTGGTTGGAATATTCGTGGATGGAATAAAGTCGGATGGACTGAAATTCAAGCTAATGAGGGAAAATCCAGCTAGGTTATCACAGGCTGTGGATATAGCCATACAAGAAGAAAGTTTGAGAAGGAGATTTAGATTAAGGGTAGGAAGAGAAATAGGAAGCAATAGAGAAGACAGAATGGAGGAACCTATGGAAATAGGACAAGCAAGGTATGGATGGAGAAGAAGAGGAGAAATACAGACACTGCAGGGAAATAATGAAAGTACTCACCATAGAGAAAGACAGATGAGAAATCCTATAAGAAATATGGTCTGTTGGAATTGTGGACAGAGGGGACACAGTTATAAATTTTGTGGCAACAGACGTGTTCAGGCTAATACACGGAATAGAAATGTTAACAGCAGAACAAGTAGAAATTTTGAAGACAGGCAGAGGAATTTTGCAAGATCAGGAGGTCAGGGAAACTGGCGTCCCACTTACTGAATAGGGTCCGCAGTGGGGGGGGGGGGGGAACAAAAAGGTCCCAAGAATTAATGAATACGTCAATTACCCAAATAACAAGAAACGAGAAAAAGAGAATATAGAGAATGGCCTCAAATTAGAGAGATAAAATAGTTCTCAGTGAATATGACTGATCCGAGTTCATGCATAATAGAAATAGGAAAATTTAGAATTAGAACATTGATTGATTCGGGAGCTCAAGTCAGCGTGATCAAGGAAATTTTTTTATACCGCATATTAAAGAATTTCAAAATATTCAGGAATCAGGACACCCTTCACTCTGTTACCGGACAAAATTTAGAGGTGGTCGGTCAAACAATGATAAATTTCAAATTAGGAGGAATTAATGTAAGACACCTTTTCCATGTAGTCAGAGATTTAAATAGGAACATGATTTTAGGTAGAGATTTCTTAGTGAAAAATGGTGTAAGACTTTTTTTTTGATTTACGTAAGTTGAAGTTTCAAAATGTTTATGTTGATTTGGAGGAAGATATGCACGTATCGGCAATAGTCAGAGTAAAAACGTCCATGACCTTAAAACCACAAACTGTCAATCTGATACAGGCAAAAATGAAAAATAATCCGTATTTTTCAATAGGACAAACAGTTAGAATAACGGAGTTGGAAAGAGAGATAATAGACGGACCTGGTCTAGAGGTCCCAGATGGAATAATGACATTAGACAAACACTTTAGTTTTCCAGTGATGGTTATTAACAACACAGGGAAGGAGATTAAATTATACAGAGGATGTGTAATTGCTAAAATAGCAAATGATCCTAACACCGTATTAACATCCGAAAGACAGAAAAAGTACGCAGATAGAAACACACAACTACAAGAATTTAAAGTAGGCGATAGAGTTTACTATAAAATACATAGAAGAAATTCAAAATTTGATAGTTATTGGGTTCCAGGGTATTATATTCTAGAAAAATTAGGCCCAGTGTCATATAAGATTAAGAACCAAATCACGGGGCACCTGGCACGTTCACATGTGGAACACCTGAGACGAGATGAAGAAGACAAGAAAAGTGATAATAACTATTCAGAAGGGTTTTATTCAGACGGACAACTCGTCAGACGAGTTAAATATGTGATACCTTCCGGAACCTGAAAAGGTCCTTGTACCAGAACAAACAATAACACCACCATTACATGATGTGATGGGTGAACAATCGGAGACAATACCAATAACTTTTATGAGTGAGGGAAACGAGGGGTATGATAGCTACAGACCCGATAGCGTTGAGTCTATGGAAGAAGTAAACGCTCCGTATAAGAATACTAGACAAGCAATGAAAAGAAGAATAGATAGACAAAGAGAAAGAAAAATTAAAAGACAAAAAAGAATTAGGGAAGGTTCATCAAGTGACGAAGATATCCCAGTTTTAGAAAGGTTATTAAGAAATCAGGATAAACAGATTAGGTTGGATATTGAACGGAAAAAATTGGAAGCTAGTAACGTAAATACAGAAGAACAAGAAATGGATGAAAAACCAGACACTGATGAAAATAGTAGTATGAAGGAAGACATTATAAGTTCTCGTCATGAAAATGAAGACATTGATATAGAGATGGCACTTATAGAAAAAAATCTAGCATTACTGAGGAAGTGGAGGTATGGCAAATAGATTGATAGGAAATTTTGCAGATAGCAGGAGAGAAATATTTTTTGATTTAAGGATGATTTAAAATGTGAGACCTATGTATTGAGGTTAGAAGACAAATCATTTTATACCACTGTGTTTGATGAAATACAGTAGCTGTAAATTACAGATGAATGTGGTAATTAGAACAGGTTGGTAGATAGCCTGGTTATGACTTATTGTGTTTTTCTTTAGCGAGTAGACAATTCGTTATTAGTCCAAAAATAGGTTTTAATTGAATATGATTTTTCGATGCTTCATGTATATTATGTTATATTATTTTGATTGAGGTTTTTCCTTGACTTGGTTCTGTAAAATAATTGCCATTTTATTCTGTATGTGGGGGATAAACATTGCGTAGAAAATTTTGGGAAGAAAGATATCCTGTTTTGATTTGGATTGCTCATGATTGTGGTTTTCATTTGAATTACCTTGTTTAATATTCGATCAATTGTTTTGAGTTATAATTATTAGACATTTATTATTTTGCTATTTATGATTAAGTTTGATAAAAAAGTTGGTTTAGACTAGGTATAATGGAAAAAGTAATAGGACACTACATTCAGATAAAGAGAGACATATTCGCCTTGTTGGAACTGGGTTCAGTAAACTGAAACTAATATGCAGTAAGTGTCATAAGCTTAGAGGGTAGAAGTTGTTAAAGAGTCAATTTCGTAATGGTGCGCTCTATAAAGTGAGATGTTGTAATATAGGAGAAATAATTAAGGTGTAATGTTGATGGTGAATGAAGAAGAAGTATTAGTTCACGGTAAATAATAGAAGAAATGTGTAAGATTTGTTGGAGGTCATAGCGGGTGGCTATAAGACATAAGTAGTAGAGTAGTGGAGTGGTAGGAGTAGAAGGACTGTGGGGTAATGAATAAAAGTCAGTTCCAGGTTAGAGGTATATGATTTTCGTGGTTAGAAGTTGAGCCATGTTAAAGTTGTTTAAGACATGTAAGCGGGTTGCTTGTGATTTTACAGAAACGAAAGAAGTAATGGTGAATAGCGCTTGGTATAGGATTATGTGGGGTAAGATCGGGTAAGAATATAGAATTAGCGGATAGTGGTCTTGAAGCATAACTCGTGGGTCGTAGAATTAGGTTGGGTGAGTTTTGAGGTAAGACTTTTCGGGGAAAAGTCTCGTTGAGGGTAGAGAGGAAATATAACAGAGTGGCTCTGTTAAAGGGTTTAGGTGGCATGGCGTGCAAAGGGAAAAGGGTCTAGTAGGTGATGCACGCGTGAGCACCCGGTAGTTAAGTAACTAGGGACGCTCACGCGCTGACGTGGAGGCAGGGAACGTATTAGTTACCACCAAGATCTCAGGCCAGCAGGACGTGGAGTCTACATCTATGCAATATGTTACGTTTTTGATATGAAGATGTCTCCTGCAAACTTAGACAGTATCTACTGCTTGGCCTCTGCGTTCAGTTCAGTTGCATTCGTGTCCCGTTGCTCTATTATACAACAACAACAACAACAACTACGGCTATTACTACTATTCATACAATTATTACTAGTATTACTACTACTACTACTACTACTACTACTATTAATACGACTACTACTCCTGCTGCTGCTGCTGCTGCTGCTGCTGCTGCTGCTGCTGCTGCTGCTGCTGCTGCTACTACTACTACTACTACTACTACTACTACTACTACTACTACTACTACTACTACTAATACAATAAGCACTATTGCTACAACTACTACTACAATTACCATTACTACTACTTACTACTACCACTACTACTATACCAACAACAACAAAAACAACAAACACTACTACTGCTGCTGCTGCTGCTACTACTATTACTACTACTACTACTACTACTACTACTACTACTACTACTACTACTACTACTAATACTACTACTACTATGTCGTTCTGCGGCAATAAGTGCGAAGTCCAAACAACGAGAGGCTGGCTATTTACACCAGACTAGGAATGTCACCAGGGATCTACTTGAACACCGGGTTAGGTAAGATAATACCACGCCACTTGGGCTCTTGGAAATTAAGACGGGCTGATTAACACAACTGTGCAAGGTAACTATTTTATTACCAATGGTCGTATACAGCTTCACACTTCCTCGTTGACAAAAAGGGACATAAAACATGGTCATATATATCATCACGTCCTTGGCACTTTCATACCAACCAGTACAGTTGTAAACCGACACAACATCAAAGTAATATACCTGTCACAGATTGCAGGTATAATAGGGATATGAACGAAGAAATGCTAACTTAACAACAGTAAACTGACATTTATTAGTATTACATGACCTTCGCTGGTGAGATTCAATATTACCTCTCATGACTCTCCCTTTCTCCGTTTTTTCAAATGAAACAGTAATAAATTGAAAAAAACTAAAGATGGCGGCTAGGTTAAGGGGTAGGAAGTCTGCCATCTAAAACTTCCAAGCATATTTGCCAATTAAGAAATTTCCCAAGAAACTATAAATTTGTCAACCTAAATAAAAATAATGTTAGCCAAATTAATATGCACATCGACCAAATAAAGTAATATCTTAACGAAACTTATAAAAAGTAGGACAAATGGTAGCCAAACTAATAAAAATGTAGTCTAAATCAACACATATCTCGACCAAACGTATATAAAAAAAAGTAAAAATATATTAACCAAATTAATAAAAAATGTTCGCCATATTGGTAGCTTTTTATTGTGAGTGTATTTTCCATGTTGCAAAAGGTTATTGTGTCATGGCGTTTCTTGTAAAATCTTCAGGGTGTAAGATGTTATGATTGTGCCAGATAACTGTAAAGATTCAGTTGTTTAAGAATATCCCCATATTAAATAAAGTAAAAATATTAACCAAATCGAGTAAAAAAAAATCTCACTTTAGTTAATATTTTACTTTATTTGGTTAATATTCTTTCTTAGCTTACTTAATATTTTTTCTTACCTTGGCATACATATTTCTTAGTTTAGTCGACATAATTCTTATTTTGAGCAAAATTAAAAAAAAAAACAGTTTAGCATACATGTTTCTTAATGTGGTCGACCGTTTTCTTAATTTGGCCAACATTTCTTTACTGTGGCGTACATTTTTCAAAATTTGGCTAACATAGTTTCTTACTTTGGTCGGCATTTGTTTATCTGGCTATCATTTAGTAAGTTTGGCCTAAATGTGTCTTCATTCAGCTAACATTTGTCTTACTTTGGTTGACTTATTACCTATCATTTAGCTAACATGTTTCCTTACACTTGCATATATAATTCTCAATATGGTCGACATATGTCTTAATTTGGTCGTTATTATTTTTAATGTGGCTACTATTTTTTCTTCATTTGGCTAACATCTCTCTTGCTTTGACTATCATATATTCTTGCTGTGCAAGTACATATTTCTTAGTTTTTTGAAGACATATTTCTTATTTTGGTCAACATCTTTCTTACTATGAGCCAATAATTTTTTTAGTTTGATCGACACATTTCATTTTGTTGCGTTATTTTTCTTAATTTAGCCAACATTTTTCCCATTCGATCAGTCTATTTCTTAAAATATTTTCAAAAATATAGACGATATGAGAGGAATCACCCTTGGGAGATGTAACAACAATAACAGTACATATGGGGTTGGGATAGTATTGATGGCAGACAATGAACAATATCTTGACAATTTAGTAGATGTGGTTGTTGCACACAATGAACAACTAGGTTTAGAATTAACTTGAAAGAAGAAGAAAGACACATATTCTGGTCGTCACTTCGAAGAAATAGGTCTATTTGTAATATGTAATATATTTGTGATCATTGTAATATACACGTAAATGTGAATATTCAATTGAATCGGTACCGTTGTCTCGGCACAAACATAACATCTGGTACCCTGAAGATTTTACACACTAGAAACGTCATGACGTCATGACGTCATGACAGCTTAGAAAATATACTCACCAACAAAAGCCTATCAATTTAGCAAACATTTAAAAAAATTAATTTGACTAACATATTTTTCTTTCTTTTTATACGTATGGTCGAGATATTTCTTGATTTGACCAACATCTATATTAGTTTGGCAAACATTTTCGCTACTTTTTATAAATTTGGTTAGGGTGTTTCTTTATCTGGCCAAATGTATATTAATTTGGCTAACATATTGTATTATTTCGGTCGACATATTTATAAATTTTGGTGATAAATTTCTTAATCTGCAAATATGCTTCGAAGTTTTCGATTGCAGACCTCCTAACCACTAACCTGTGTCGTCAACTTTAGTTTTTCAATTATTACGGTTTTCATTTGAAGACCTTAACCAGTATGATGATATTGTATAAGCCACTAATACACCCTACAGACCATATTATAACAGCCGTATTTAATTTTTAAGATAAATTTTAAAAGATTTAAAAGACCGGTGGTAAGACCCTCTAAAAACCATATATACCAGCACATCATTTACGGTGGCATATGCTCCTACAATACTACTTACGGGTAACAGTATTTTCATCAATTAGTAAAGTGTTAACTTGCCGTAAGTGAGTTGCGTCGGTATATTGTTTCCACTTCAAGTCGGGTTTCGGTTACTTGTACAATTTGCCGGATCGGGAGATCCGTTAGTAAGAGATCACATGAGAGAGTCACGAGAGGTAATACTGAATCTTACCGGAGAAGATCATGCCATAGTAATAAATGTCAACTTACTGTTGTTAAGTTAGCACTGAAAATCTGGGACATGTATATTACTTTGATGCCCTGTACTGGCTTTTATGGAAGTGCAAAGGACGTGATGATGTATATGACCCGGTTTTATTTAACTTTTTGCTGTCGGCGAGGAGATATAAATGTCCCTGTCTTCGCACCAAGCGTTAATAGATGGAACTGTAAACATAGGACTATTTGGTTTTATAGAAGTGTGAAGTTGTATGCCACCACAGGTCACATATCGGTTACCTTACGCAGTTGTTTTAATTAGCCAGTCTTAATTCTCAAGAGCCTACGTGGTGTGGTATTAGGTATATTATCACCTACCCCGGTGATCAAGGGGATCCCTGTTGACATTCCTACACAGCAATCCTAATATAATTAGCCAGCCTGCCATAGTTTAGACTTCGCTCATCTCGCTGCAGAACGATACACTACATGCCGATGTAATAGAAGTTGGTGCTGTTACAGTAGTAGCAGTAGTAGTATGTCCAGAAATGAATACCGTCATTCACGATCAATTATTTTGAAAAAAGGTCTGTTTCATGGTTATGAAATTTTTCCTGCCCTCTTAAATTTACCCTCACCCAAGGAATATGTCTTTGATAGGTCCAAAAGCATCTTAAATCATCGAAAGCGGCGACATAGCTTTGATGTTTCGGTGAAAAACTAGTGATTTCTAGCTAACAATCTAGTTTTTACAGTAATGAATGCTCCGCGAATTCAGATGACGACACAAGGCGTATCCGGATTCATATGGGAGTGGGAGCAGTAAAAGAAGTAGCTTAAAAGTCGACAAGGTCGACTGAATTGCTCCGGATTGTTATCCCATATGGCTCAGTCTCTTTCCGCAGCGTGGAAAGCGTCGCATAAAGCACGAACTCCGTAGCTCCAGCGACGACCCTCGGGAGTCTCCGAAAAAATGCACTCGTGAAATGAAGGATGCAGCCCGGAAACGAACATACAATCTTCGGAGCCCGGGTCAGACGGCTTGACCACTTTACCACGGAGAATCCCGAGAGGGGTGCAATGTGTAATATTAGTAAAGACAGAGAATTTACAGAGGCATGGGGTAAATAATGTGTAAAGTGACAGGAAAGTAGAAGGAATATATTTCTTACCTTATTTTTCATTTCCATCTTGTTTCTTCAATCAATCAATCAATCAATCATGTGCCCTGCCGGAAAGCGTGGGCGGTCATGATTCGCCATTTCACTCGATCACCAGAGTCGTGGATCAGCTCAGTATTCCTGTCTCGTCCATGCCATGTGGCCAAGCCATCCAGGTATTTTCCTCTCGGTCTTCCTCTTAATCTGTTCCCTTCGATCTTGCCAGCTGTCACTAAGTTCTCCAGTCCATTTCTTCTCATAACATTCCAAAAAATTTTGACTGTCTACGTCTAATTTCTCTAATCAATCTACGATTTTCATTTGTCTCTTGTAGTACTTGGTCATTGGTTTTTCTATCTGTCCATGGTATTCTTTGCATTTTCCTCAGAAACCACATTTCTGCAGCCATCAGATGTTTTTCAGCTTGACTGCACATTGTCCAAGTTTCACATCCATACAAAAGAACAGGCTCTATGTATCCCCTCAACACTCTTTTTCTTGTTTCAATTGACATCTTTTTATTGGTCAGAATGTTTTTCATCTCGCTAAAGGCTAGCCTTTCGCCATGGCGATTCTTGTTCTAATCTCTTCAAGGCATCTGCCATCAGATGTTATGACTGTTCCGAGATAATTGAACAGATTCACTTGTTGAAGAATATTCCCATTTACTTGTATATTACATTGTGGTACTTCGTTCTTCCTAGTGAAGACCATAACCTGTGTCTTCCTACAATTTAATTCCAACCCCAGCTGCTCATTGTGTACAACAACCGCATCTACTAATTGCTGCAGATCCTGTGCATTGTCTGCAATCAATACTGTATCATCTGCATATCTAATGTTATTTATGTTTCGTCCTCCAATGCTTATTCCATTTAGGTCTTCTACATTTCTGAAAATATTTTCACTGTATAGGGAAAAAAGATCTGGGGACATTACACATCCCTGCCTAACACCTCTCTTAATAGGTTGATATTGTCCTACTTCATTATCAATCCTTATGGCAGCTTGTTGTTTCCGTTTCCAACATATGTTTTTTTTATAAGTCTAATGTCTTTCCCATCAATTTGTAGATCTGCAAGCATATCCACAATGTTGACATGTCTAACTCTATCAAAAGCCTTTGTGTAGTCAATAAAGCAAAGATGTATATCCTTGTTTACTTCTAAAGCACGTTCAATAACTGTTCGCAGCATATACACAGCATTTACTGTACCCTTTCCTTCTACAAACCCACATTGTTCTTCCCCTATTTCAGGTTGTATTTTCTTCCTCACTCTTTGCATGATAATTCGTAACAAAATCTTTGTGATGTGACTCATTATACTAATTGTTCTATGTTGATCACATTCTAAGGTTCCTGATTTCTTTGGGATTGCAATAAATACAGAATTACATAATTCAGAAGGTATATCTCCAGTATCATATAATGTGTTCAGCAGTCTAGTGACTTGATCTAGTCCAAATTCTTCTAAAGCTTTAATCATTTCTGTTGTGATGTTATCTGCACCGGGGGCCTTGCCAGCTTTCATATGCTTAAGAACATTTTGAACCTCCATCTTTAAAATTTCTGGTCCTTCATTATTAAATCTAATAGCATACTGTTCCTCTCTGTTATCATTATACAGGTCTTTCACATAATCTGTCCATACATGTAGAATCTGATCTTATTCTATTATGATTTTGCCATCTTTAGTTTTTAGACAGCCTGTTGATGTTGTTGTTCTTTTATTAGTAAGTTCCTGAATTCTTTTGTGCACTAATTTGGTATTTTGATTGTTGTGTTGTTTTTCAATTTCTAAGCACTTTTCCTCAAGCCATGATTCTTTTGCCTTCCTACATAATTTTCCTGATTTCTTTGGGATTGCAATAAATACACCTGCTGGTTAATAATGTGTACACAAGTATTGATGTTAGCTTTTTATATTGAGTTCGTAAAAGCTTCCAAATAGCTGTGCGTTAATGTGCGTATGGAGTAACCAGAAATGATACCGCAATTTAGTCATCATGTTTCCATTTTTAAGGATCTGATCAGGTGTCTGTGTAGTTTGTTCACACGTACACATGGGTGACAGACCCGCTTTGATCCTTCGTGAAAGATAGTCTACTCTGCTGTTTACCGTTCAAAGACGGAACATGATTACTTGTTTTGCACTATGAAAATAGTTGTCAGTATCTCTGTAGTGGGCTTTCTTCTTAACGACCAAGATTTTGATCCTCTTTTCATTGAAGTTTATAGATTGATTCGTATGCACGTGTGTTGTATCCTAATTTGACAACGTGTTTGCTCTCACGTTTCTTGTTATGCCACAATATGTCAGTTTCCACCGCAATATTACTATTCTGTTCGTATTCAATGCGTTTAGTGTGTGTGTTTTTTTCAATACAGTTGTTTGTCACCGCTGAGGGCTTGCGGAATTGAAATTCATCACAGTGGAATCCAAACTGTTGCCATTGACATTATGCTAATGCTGTAATGTTTAGGGTCTGCAATTCGTCTGAATAGTTGGAGTAAAATATCCCAGTAAGTGTGCACGTAGATTAAGATCTGAGATCTGCTCAGACCTAAATCTGTGTCGGACGATTCCAGTAGGTTGATGATTGCTCTCGGTTGCATAAAATTCAATCCATTCTTTCTCCAATAGTCCGCTTCCTCTTTCAACACATGGCCCTCACATTTTTTCCAGTAACATTTATCAATATTTAATAGCTCGGACTGGGTTAGTATCTTTACGTTAGACAATTTGAATGCAGTATTGGCAGCTGCCACCTGTCCTTTAATTTTAGCCCACACAAGTTCTATAGATGTAAATGAGAATGATACTGCGGAAGTTTCAAGCACCTATGGCCATGCTTTTCTATCAACTTGTTGATTTGATATTTCTTGCTTTTTTGCGCCTGTTTTACAAGGGACAACAACTGTAGCTTGAAATATGTTTCTGGAAATGGTATATTTTCCATTCGGAGCCATATCTTTATTGCGTCCTTTGTGCTCGATGCCGTAGGTATTTTGTCTTCTTGGGCAACAACATTGTGATATGATGCTTTGACCATGATTAGACAAGACGGTCTATCAAGGGATGGAAGTACTGTATTCTCGAGAAAATCTCTAAATACATTACCATTAATCTCATTATGATAATCCCTATTGTATGCATGCTTTGATACGAATAAGAGCCCAGCATTCTGTAGTAAGCCATTATGAGTACTACCAGCATAGGCTATGACCAAACGATGTCCTTTACAACTGGGCACATAACGCTTTATCTTTCCATCCACTGATTGCCAATGCTTTTCACTTGTGTGTTGCGCATTGATTCACGTCTCATCCAAATACACTATGTCATAATTTTCTTTGCGCATTTCCCTTATTTCACGTAGGTATCTGCTTCTCATGGCTCCTAAATGCGGTTGCTCGCAAAGGATATGTCTACCTCCCTTGTACTTTCTAAAGTGAAGCCTAATATCCTTATAATTTTCCACAAAGTTGTTTTGGATAGCTCTATGTTATTGTTCTTTCTCAACCAAACCCTCAGTTTTCTCACAGTCACTGTTTCTTTGGCATCCATCATTTTTATAATAACTCGCCTGATGACATCCTTGTCAAAGCTGTCTACAATTTCCTTTCTACCTACCGTCTGCTTATCGCGTGTTGGTTTCATTCCAGATTCTTGCACTCATCGACGAAATGACCGTTTACTCAAACCCAATGCACACACTGTTCTTTTTTCGGGATTTGTAACAGTATGAAACAGTTTCCTGCCATCAGCTTCTTGACAAAAATATGTGTACAACTTCATTTGAATTGTACACAATTTCACATTCAAGCCCATTGAACAATATTTGCACATTCAAATATTAGCTATTAATATTATATTAATGGTAAAATTTATTTATATATTTATTTATATAATCACGTTTCACGAAAGAACCCACACTGAAGACACCTCTGAACAATCCATTTAACTGCGCGCAGTTTGTGCCAAAACGGTAACCACGATACAATTTAAAAAAAGCGCGGATGTGTCTTAGTGAAGCTGTAATACTTTTAAAGTTATGGACTTAATCTCTGACGCGTAAATTATATACCGCATATAAACAAACATTGAAATCTGCTGTACAATCTCCAGAGCAAAAATTTTATTTTTGGGTGGGCATAATGATAATGTTATATGCTAAATCTCATAATTTTCCCTCAGTTGGTTACTGAGATATGGAATTTTATATTGGGGCAGAAAAAAATAAACAGACTATAGTAGTAGTAGTAGTAGTAGTAGTAGTAGTAGTAGTAGTAGTAGTAGTAGTAGTAGTAGTAGGTAGTATTCGAAGAAGTAGTAGTTGTGGTAGTTGTAGTAGTAGACGTAGTAGTAGTAGTAGTAGTGATAATTGTAGTAATAGTAGTAGCAGGAGCAGCAGTAGTAGTAGTAGTAGTAGTAGTAGTAGTAGTAGTAGTAGTAGTAGTAGTAGTAGTAGTAGTAGTAGTAGTAGTAGTAGTAGTAGTCGTAGAAGTAGTAGTATTATTATTAGCAATAGTAGCAGTTGTAGTAGTAGTAGTAGTAATAGCATCATTAGTAGTAGTAGTAGTAGTAGTAGTAATAGTAGTAGTAGTAGTAGTAGTAGTAGTAGTAGTAGTAGTAGTACTAGTATTAGTAGTAGTGGTGGTGGTGGTGGTAGTAGTATTAGTGATGGTGGTGGTGGTGGTAGTAGTAGTAGTAGGTCGAGGAGGTAAGGATGTAGGAGGAAGAGGAGACACTGGAGGTGACAGAAAGAAGAAGAATATGGAAGAGTAGTATTAGTATTAGTAATAGTGGCAGTTGTTGTAGTAGTAACAGCATCATTAGTAGTAGTAGTAGTAGTGGTAGTAGTAGTAGAAGTAGTAATATTAGTAGTAGTAGTAGTAGTAGTAGTAGTAGTAGTAGTAGTAGTAGTAGTAGTAGTAGTAGTAGTAGTGGTGGTGGTGGTGGTGGTGGAAGTGGTGGTGGTGGTGGTGGTGGTGGTGGTGGTGGTGGTAGTAGTAGTAGTAGTAGGCAGAGGAGGTAAGGATGTAGGAGGAAGAGGAGACACTGGGGGTGACAGAAAGAAGAAGAATGTGGAAGAGGCAGGAGAAATTTGGAGGGAAGAAGACGTCGGAGGTAGGAGGAGACAGAAGGAGGAAGAATGAGGAGGAAAAGGAGGAGGATGCAGAGGAGGTATTTGGAAGGAGGAGACGGGAGATGAGATAGGAGATAAGGAGGCTTGTTTTTGTGCTTGTTGTTTTGTTTTTCCTGTTCATTAATAAAGACAATTGTAAAAATGTTCGTCTGTATCTGTGTGTGGTTTTCCTTTCGTCGGGTTTTCTTGCTTTCTTTGTATTTATTTGAATTTCACTGTTTTTTTAAATTTAAAGTCATATAATGAGAGGAAGGGTGCATGGAAAAATCGCGAAGAATGACAACATCAGCTGCAGAGAAGACAAAGGCATACCGAGGGAACATGTGCTTGAAGGTCTAAGGCCATGTCATGGAGGAATGTCATCTGTAGAACTAATTCATATCACCGAGTACCGAGATTTGTGGATAAATATGTAACTTCCACGAAGGTCTTTTGGACAAATGCTTGCTTGCTTGTGTTCGTTGGCTTGAGCTCCAACGCGAAGTCCTGTATGTCGGATGAAGGCATCCTGTTGTCCAACATCAGCGTGATGTCATACAGGACCTGAGTTTTGCGTGAGTATCCGTTGTCCCATGTCTGGCTTATTGGTGTGAAGACTGGTGGTTCCTCGCCGTACAGGCAGACACTCTCCGACTTCGGAGGAATCGGCGATCCTACTGACTTTAGCCAGGACCCCGAAAGGACCTGTTGCCCAGGACGCTCGACGAGGTCGCGTCAATAGGTCTTGGCCAGTATATAACCCGGCCCTGGTGCCTTGGAAACACCTCTGCGTCCCTTTTTGACAAATGATGATAAATGACTTATTAGTACGATAATCTGGTAGTTGGTGCCCAGTTTTACATTTATTTTCTTTGTGAGAGGAATATGAATTTTTCGCTTCCATTTTTAGGCCAAAAAGCAATGGTTTAGTTCTCCACACATAGTGCAGGAAAGATGCGGACGCCGACATTTCCTCCTGCTTTAATTGCTTCCATTGATATATAGTTATAGCCTTATAAACCAAAGATTTACGTTTAAACACTAACGCTTCGAAACTGATCCTATTGCGGCTCCCCAAATCCTTATAGAAGTGAAAAATCTGCGTTCAGTAATTTGCGATACATGTTGTAATTTTCAGGGAGTCTATCGTATCGTAATCACACTGAAAATTGTTTCCGCCACATACTTAATAGAAACCACACACTGCCTCAGTATTGTTATTCTGCCATTTGTATTAAGGTAATGGCTCATATTGATGAAAGCAAAATATTTATTTCAATTGTGTTTTGTGTTAGATGCTTGCTTGTGTTCATTGGCTTGAGCTCCAACGCGAAGTCCTGTATGTCGGATGAAGACATCCTGTTGTCCAACATCAGTGTGATGTCATACAGGACCTGAGTTTTGCGTGAGTATCCGTTGTCCCATGTCTGGCTTATTGGTGTGCAGACTGGTGGTTCCTCGCCGTACAGGCAGACACTCTCCGACTTCGGAGGAATCAGCGATCCTATTGACTTCAGCCAGGACCCCGAAGGGACCTGTTGCCCAGGACGCTCGACGAGGACGCGTCAATAGGTCTTGGCCAGTAGGCCTATATAACCCGGCCCTGGTGCCTTGGAAACACCTCTGCGTCCCTTGTGTTAGATATTGTCAATGCAATGTTTTATTTAATTTATGTAAATTCGTTTGAATCTTTCACACACACACACACACACACACACACACACACACACTCACACACTCACACACACACACACACATACACACACACCCGCGCGCGCACACAGACATACATACATACACACGCACGCACGCACGCACACTTCTCTTTCCCCATTCACAATATAATATAAACCCCCCCCTCCCAGCCAGCAACCAAGTCGGCAATCATAAACATGAAAGAAAATGCAGCCAGTAATACATTTTTCATCTTTAACATTGTCTTTGTAACAGATGGAGACACACAACCTGGTAACTATACTATGGTTTCTGGCCTTGGTTGGAACATCAGATGCCCAAAATTTTGTTTGCAGCATTCCAAGTTCAGCCCCAAATGGAGGTATGTGTTGCCAATTTATTACGCAAACGAAAAGGTCATTTAGCTCTTTCCATACGAGACACTTGTCTCAACACAACGAACACGTCACTACACACTTGCTGGTAAATTATGCTCACAGAGAGATCAAAATAATTAAGATTCAGCACGAACTAAGAGAGAAAACGCATCGTATTTTACATCAGGTTGTAGAAAATTGGAGACAGAACATAAATAAAAACAATAAATAATATGCACAGTGATTAACTGCTCGAAAGGATGACAAAATGTGCACAGTTGGAAAACAATTGGTACCAATAATATTAACATTACCCTGTTGTGCTCATCGGGCTAACAGATCCTAAATATTAATTAACATCATCTTTGTTTGTCAGCAATAATAATCTGCCAAGGTTACAGAAGACTGGTAATATTCGATGGGTCCGTTCGAGCTTCATGATTTATTTTAATTTATTTAGCCGGTGTGTATATAGTCAAAACTTGGAAAAAGTCAAACCAAAAGCAACTCTACCTTCGTGATTTACATAAAATAACGTTAAATAAAGTACATCTGTTACTAAATGCATGAAAATTGTGTTTAATTTGTATAATTTCATTTCCTGTTTATTTCACGGGTTGTAAGTTGTTATATTTTTGTACGGCTAAAACAACAGTGTCATTCGCATTGATTGCGTGTAAGACTGCTTCATATTCCAAATACAAGAATAAATTGTATATCAGAATCTTTAATTTTATTTCCAGTTTAAAATACGGCGTCGGCGCTCTGGCCTACACGTTTCACAATTGTCCAACATACTGAACAGCTTACTGTGGCGAACCTAAAGAAAATATTTAAAAAATAAGCAATGTTTATTATCAGAAAACAAGTTATTTTTTTTTTCAAAATAACTTACATTCTATTCCTGGCACCAAAATTATTTCCTAATATTTCTTACCAAATATCGAATTGTGTATGGGAATATTTAATATTAGCGGGTGCGTTGACATAACGGTTAGAAAGTTGTGCATCAACGCTGTCGGACTCCGCTGAGGATCCATGCTTGGGCACAACGTTCGATACGGTAAGGTCACCTATTCTCAATATAATCATGCCTGAAAAATGTGGTGCTCTTAACACTTCACAAATTCAAAGCATGTTCCTGCTACGGGACTTTTTAAATGTTAAAATTACCCCTTCGTCCACTAATTATGTACACCATTGTTGTCTTTTGTGTTTTTCAACTGTTAGTCACATGAATCATAAACATAAATAGTTCCAACTTGTGATATCTTTTACTAACACTTGACTATTATACTTCACTCGTTTTCATGTTTAGTTTGCTAACAAAATCTGTTGTTATTACTAACAGGTCTCGTCTGTTAATGCACATTTTACCTAGAAAACGACGTTGATGTACCTGATCAGGCTTAATTTCCAATTCAAGTATTCGGGCTTGCGTGAGAATTTCGTCATTGTCCACCAGCTGTGTCCGTATGCTTACAATGTCCATAAAATTTATGTGCGCATTTCATGTCTATTGAAACTTATAAATGTGAGCGCTGTCTCCAAATGTCAGAATCTAAATCATTATAGCTGTTGTTAGTGTGTTCGTTTAACGGTTTACCCTAAAGCTGGTTGGTTGGATTGCAGTGGACCATAACATATCACATTTTATTTGACTGCAGAGCAATTTATCTATCAATGCAACCGATATCCAGGTTACTAGCAACGAGATTTTTCAATATTCTTCCAGACAAGATACTAATATTTAACAATCTACAATGCTGCAAGTAGTAAGTCAGGTTCATTTGAGGTAGCATTGAGGAAACTATCCTCCTGGTATCCTCAATGCTTTTCCCTATATAGCAATTTGACGTTAGCAGCTCCTTCTATCCTCTGAGGATACTATCCTCACTGTTTCCTCCTTCTTTGCGGTCATGTGAAATAGGCTCGTGACATGAAATTCAATATCCTCAATTTTCAAGGTATGTAAATCTTGAATAAACAAGCGAGTTGTTTTTGCAGTGTTACATTTTCTGTTGATTGTAGTAGGTATAGCATAGTGTCTTAATCACTGTAATTATACACAGGGCTAGGGGGTACGGAATTGGCTTATGGATCACAGATGTTATGTTTAGTTTAGTACACGCCAGTAAAATGGAGACCGTTAACCCTGTCATATGAATTAACTCCCAAAACACAATGAAAACCGTAAAAAATGTAAATTTTAAAAATTACTGTTATTACTGGTTGTAGTCCGTGGGGTTTAAACAATATCATTATATGATTGGCGGTGTATTAGGGTTACAATGCTCTTCCTCCACGGTTTCTTCCTCATTTTTTCTCTTCTTCTTTCTTTATCTGTATTGGACCAGGCTTAACCTCCTTGTTACGGAAAGAAGGAGTGGCTAAATAAATGCTTCCATTCGTTGTTAAGGGATGGGTGAGTGGAGACTTGCTTGATAAGTGCTTCCGATCATTGTTAAGTGGTGGGCGATTGGTGGCTAGTTAAATAGTCCGTTCCTTGTTAAGAGACGGGGCAATGGTTAAATAAGTACTTCAATTCGTTGATAAAGGGTGGGTGAGTGGTGGAGTGGCTAGATATGTGCTTACAATCGGTAAGGGGTGGGCGAGTGGCGGAGTGGCTAAATAAATACACCCATTACTTGTTACGTTACAGAGAAAAGACTAAACAAATGATTCTATTTGTTGTTAAAGAGTCCGTGAGTGTAGAAGTGGCTAGATAAGTGCTTCCGACTGTTGTTAAGGGGTGGGAGGGGTTCGAAGTGGCTAGATAAATACTCCTTTCGTTGTTAAGGGACGCAGCAGAAGTTAAATAATGCTTTCTTTCGTTGCTAGGGGGTGAGTGAGTGATGGGGTGGCTAGATAAGCACTTATGTTAAGGGGTGGCCGAGTGGATAGTTGGCGAGTGGGATGGAAAGTAAAACGGATCCATCTTGTCCATCCAAACGAGTATAGTTAACCCGAGTGACCCCATTGGCCGCCGCGGGAATACAACCCTGTCAAATGAATTGAACTGCCGATGTTAATGGTCTCCATTTTACCGGCGTGCAATAAACTAAACATAACATAACCGATGTGAGAGCCACTATTTGCGTATAAATTACAGTGTGCTTGGGATATATAATCAATAATCATCGACACGTATTGTACATACTTGTAGGCAGGGAATTAGCGACCCTCATCTCTGAGCGCAGATTCAGCGGTGTGTTTGCGTGCGTCCCTGTTTCGTTGTTAAGACTGGTGGAGTGGCATGATTATGTGGGTGGGTGTCCAGTGTCATATGTCGAAACACAAAGTCCCTACAGCAAGGTGCCATCATTATATGGATATGACAAGTTCGTCGCCTGGTCGTCACTAAGGGACCATTACTACAACCGATCTTCGTTGTTAAGGTTTACGACGTCTTGCCTATTGGCTGCCGGTTCTGGGAAACTGATCTGCATGTAGCAGCAGGGTAGGTATTATTCAGTAATAGCAATATATCCTAATGGCGTTATAAAACTGTCGTATGACATAAACCTCCTATATCACCCTACAAGACAGTCTCTATTTTACATGTAGTGTTGAACTTGTTCTGGGGTACTAAACTAAGCATAATTAAAACTAGCGAAAGTTTGTTAAATTATGTTAACACCCACATGTTGTATACAAAACCTATAAACGTCAACACACATTTCACACATATGCGTGACAAAATTGCTTTGTTGGAAGTGTTGTGAGACCAGCTGTTTCTGACATCTGAGAAAGTGCAGGCTCATTTTTGTGTGCGTATGCGTGTGTGCATGTGTGTTTGTTGTACTAACTACTATATCTGTCTTACACTATGTATCTTTACATCTACCAGTCGAGTTAGTTCAAGTCTGCTAAGCGACCTAATTTGTGTGAAGTCATATCTTCTGCAAACATAAATGTGGATGTGTGTGTGTGTGTGTGTGTGTGTGTGTGTGTGTGTGTGTACGAGTTGTAATAACTACGATGTCTATCTTTCACTATGTATCTTATGCTATACAAGTATACCAGCCACTTTGTTGACGCAGTATCCACGTACTCAGTCTTATATGTGCCTAGAGCTTTAGCGAATCTCTCTTGCAGTTCTTGGAAATTAACATCTGCATTATAATAATTATCAACTATTTGTTTACCCAGACGCATTCCAAGTGTGAGCAACATCATTATTCTGCAATAACTTACAACTTCATCTGCTAAGATTTCATCAGCGATTGAAACAAAGACTGGGAAAACTTTTTCGAGTTTTATACTGCTTACTAGACTCGTGAACTACACATTGTGTTGTTTGGATATTAGACTTACTAACCGTATCAAGTTAGAGTTATCCGCCTTTGGTGAGTTGTAGGAACTAATTATATTCAGCACCATTTTCAGTGTCTCACCGTGAATTTGTTTTAAGTCAACTGTTGATCATCTCTTTATCAAGCTGCTATCTAACGTAACTAAAACATAAAAAGATGTCTACTAGTCAAACATCGGAGAGGCACTTGTGTTCAACTTCTCGTAAAATATTCAAATGGGACTAATACTATTATCCACCATGCAAAAATTTCCTCATTGAACAAGGGGCGCTTGTTATGTCTGCCATTGTTCGAGAAAAAAAATTCCTACTACATCACACTCAAAAGGAAACACACAACACCACCATCTACTAGAACGACCCCATCACGAAATTGTTGCGTAAGAGAAAAGCTCCCACGGAATCAGTCAGCTCTACACAAAATAAACAAGAGGAAAACACCCACCCAACAGGGTGAACATTAAGTCTCTCGATCTCTCTCTCTCTCTCTCTCTCTCTCTCTCTCTCTCTCTCTCTCTCTCTCTCTCTCTCTCTCTCTCTCTCTCTAACTCACGACCACAGACTAAGACCCTACCAACTACAATTCGTCAACAGTTTTGGTAAGTTCATGTCGTCATTCAGCGTTATCAGTTTTCAGCTGCTCTTCCAGAAATTTCGCAGTACATAATTAGCAACGTCATCACTTTTCCCGTTTCACATTACCAAAACACACAACAAAACATTGAGAAAACATACTGATACAAACAAATGAAAACCAAAACAGCCAAATATAACTTTTTTATTTCCAATAAATACACCCTTTCGACCATACCTTCCACAGAGTGTATTTAACTGTTCTCGTTTATCAATATTTCCCCATTTAACATCTCCAATCTTTAACCTCATAATATCTGTGATGTTGTCATTGCCATAGTCTGCCTTATCATTATTATTATCATCACTATTCTTAATTACATCTGACAGATGAAGTATGTCTTATCCAGTACTAAATTTTAACTGAAAATTGCGAGGGTCTTAACAATCGTATTTTCATGATCTGTTTGAGTAACTTTCTGGTGTCGTATTTTCATAGTCTGTTTGAGTAACTTTCTGCCTATGGGCTACACGTGCGCATGTAGTAGTCGTGACACCCTCTTTTTACAAGGCAATATTGTGTCACGTGTTGCTTGCATCTGTTCTATGTTGTAAATATTCATCCCGGATGTCGTTTGCATAACGTCATTGTCTATGGGCAATTTTGCTTCATGGGCAGATATTATAATCTGAACCCCCCCCCCCCCCTCCCCCGCAAAAACAAAACAAAGCAAAGCAAAAACATCATCCCATCAAAGATGACTGATACAGGATACTGCGACAACAAGCTGGCTGGCACAATTTCTATACATGGATGCAAACAATGGTTGAATAAAACAACTTAAGTTTTATCTGGAAATGTTGGACATTGCTGGTTATCAACAGAGAATAATACAGTTTTATAGCTATTCTGTATCAACAATCAGGGTATAAAAATGTTATAGCAACTCTGTACGATGTAATTTTTTAACTTAAATTTGGCTTACATTTTTCTCACTCTCCATCCATCCATCATGTGCCATGCCGGTAAGCGTGGGCGGTCATGTTTTGCCATCTCACTCGATCACCAGAGTCGGGATCAGCTCCGTGTTCCTGTCTCGACCATGCCATGTGGCCAAGCCATCCAGGTATTTGCTTCTAGGTCTTCCTCTTGGTCTGTTCCCTTCGATCTTACCAGTTGTCACCAAGTTCTCCAATCCATTTCTTCTCATAACATGCCCACAAATCTTTGACTGTCTTCGTCTAATGACTCTAATCAGTTTACGATCTTCTTTTGTTTCTTGAAAGACCTGTTCATTGGTCTTTCTGGCTGTCCATGGTATTCTTTGCATTTTTCTCAGAAACCACATTTCTTCAGCCATCAGATGTTTTTCAGCATGACTGCTCATTGTCCAAGTTTTACACCCATATAAAAGTACAGGTTCTATGTAGCACATCAACACTCTTTTTCTCGTTTAAATTGACATTTTTTTTATTGGTCAGTATGCTTTTCATCTTGCTAAAGGCTACCCTAGACATGGCGATTCTTGTTCTAATCTCTTCAAGGCATCTCCCATCAGATGTTATTACTGTTCCGAGATAATTGTACTAGTCACTTGTTGAAGAATATTCCCATTTACTTGTATATTACATTGTGGTATTTCGTTCTTCCTAGTGACGACCATAACCTGTGTCTTTTTACAATTTAATTCTAACCCTCGTTGTTCACTGTGTGTAACAAATGCATCTACTAAATGTTGCAGGTCCTGTTCATTGTCTGCAGTCAAGACTGTATCGTCTGCATATCTAATGTTATTGATGCATCGTCCCCCAATGTTGATTCCTTCCATATCTTCAATATTTCTGAAAATACTTTCACTGTACAGGGAAAACAGATCTTGAGACATTACACATCCCTGTCTCACACCTCTCTTAATAGGCTGATATTAGCCTACTTCATTATCAACTCTTATGGCAGCTTGTTGTTGCCAATATATGTTTTGTTACAAGTGTAAGGTCTTTTCCATCAATTTGTAGATCTTCAAGCATCCTTATCATGTAGACATGATTGATTGATTGATTTAGGAATTGAAATCACAGCATTCGGGGCATTCCCATAAGTGCTCCGTCCCCATCCTCAGCAGCCAGTAGCAATCTGATTATAAGTCCGTCTCGCCTTTCCTCTGAGCGTTGAGCGTCGGCCAGATCCCTTCGTCACTCCTCGTTGTCTCATTCTTGCCAGACCATGGTAATCCATTTGCTCCTCCGAGTTGTGCACGTGCTCCCACAAGGCCGCAACCACGTCTGCCTTGTCATGTATCAATACTCCACCAAGTTCTGCAGAGCCAGTCAATCTGTCCGCATGTTCATTTCCCAGCACACCGGCATGCCCCGGAGAAAAGATCCAAGCGATGCTTGTCACCCGTGACCTCCGAAGCGGAGCAAGCCACTCCGCACGAAGTCTGCCCGTCCTCACCCTCGTCAGCATGCTTTCTGAGTCAGTTACAATCACGATGTGTGTGTGTGTGTGTGTGTGTGTGTGTGTGTGTGTGTGTGTCGTATTCTCCATCCAGCGGAGAGCCGCAGTGACTGCCTCCACTTCCATTCTTAAGCTGGATGTTGTGGTATCATATGCCAGGCTCTCCTGCCCCAAACATCGACCATTAGCTCTGGCTATGAACCCCCAGCCACTTCTCTCACCTCTTGACACCGAACCATCTGTGTAGATAATCACATCATTCGAGTGAGCATTGTCCTGAATTAGTTGCTGGATTTCCACTTCCGTGGCACCTGCTGGCCACTCCCTGCACTCCCGGCTTAATGTGATTATAACTCTGCACAAGTCTGACTGCTCCGCTGGTACTCTGACCAACTGCTCTCCACGCCTAATGTTCTCCACGGGGCACACCTGTTTGATCGTATCCTCCGCCTGAGCCATCCATGATTTCCCTCTTATCAGTCGCTGACCCTTAACTGCGTCCAGCGCCTCATGCAGTGGGTGGTCTGTGTCTGCAGCTACTCTGAGGTATGCCTTCACCTGCATCACATTGAACCTACCAGCAACAGTCGGCAGACCAAGGATGTAAAGCATACACACTACTGGGGTGTCTCTAGTGCAACCCAGAATGACCCGCAAAGCTTCGTTCTGTATGCGATCTAACTTCACCAGCTGACTCTCTGAGACAGTGAGCAGATCCATAATCAATTACTTAGAGGATGAAGTGCTGGTATAGTGTGAAAAGCATTCTCTGCTCTATGTCCATTGCAGCCATAGTTTTAAGTGCATTGAGTCCCTTTTGAGATCTTGTCACGACCGTCTCCATATGGTCCTTGAAGGATAGGCTCCTGTCAAATGTGATCCCCAGATACTTCAGCTTGTTCTCTCTGCTGACATTTCTACCATCTATCGCGAGGCTTGGGACATCATGTCGAAATGTCTTATTTTATGGAAAGCCTGTGTGTAGTTAATAAAGCAAAGGTGTAGATCTTTGTTTACTTCTATAGATCGTTCAATTACGGTTCTCAGTAAATACACAGCATTTACTGTACCCTTTCCTTCTACAAACCCACATTGTTCTTCTCCTATTTCAGGTTGTATTATCCTCCTAATTCTTTGCATGATAATTCTTAGCAAAATCTTCGTGATGTGATTATACTAATTGTTAGATGTTGATCACATTCCAAGGTTCATGATTTCTTTGGGATTGCAATAAATACAGAATTACATAATTCATGACAAATATTTCCAGTATCACATATTGTATTAAGCAGACTGGTAACTTTATCTATTCCATATTCTTCTAAAGCATTAATCATTTCTGTTGTGACGCTGTCTGAACCCGGGGTCTTGCCAGATTTCATATTTCTCACTCTAGTTAATATTTTCTTTATTTGGCATACATTTTTCTTCATTTGGATATTAGTTTTTTTTTTTTTTTTCATTTGGTTACTATATTTTCTCACTTTGGTTAATAATTTGTCTTAATTTTGCCATTATATGCCTTAATTTGGCCAATAATTTTCATAATTTGGATAACATATTTTCTTACTTGGTCGATATAGTTTTATTGATTTGGCCAACTGTCTTCTTACTTTGGGATAATATTTCTTAGATTAGTCGATATATGTCATAATTTGAAAATTATGTTCCTTAATTTGACCAACAGTTTTCCTAATGTGGATAGCATATTTTCTTACTTGGCCACCGTTATTCGTAATTTGGCCAACAGGTTTCCAAATCTGGCCAGTATATTTTTTTTAATATGTTCAGAAAACTAAAAGATATGAGAGGAATAATCCTTGAAGGCATGTAACCAAAAAAAATTAATTTAGATACCCGGATGGTATAGTATTGTTTGAGCATGAGAGACATAAGACAGTGCATGATGGTAGAAATGACCATGTTTTCACACGCATCCACAGTGGACAAACATGTAAAGCACGAATTGGCCTCATCAGCCACACTCGCCATCTCCATGGCTTGTAGTTATTAAGCCTTTTTGAAGCACATTGTACCAAACTATCGTCTGTCAAGACGGAAAGTTGTCAAATAACACACACATCCGCACGCACACACACACACACACACACACACACACACACACACACACACACACACACACACACACACACACCGAGTTGAGTCTGCAATTTCTCAGATATCAGAAACAGCTGGTCACAGAATACATTCAACAAAGCATTTTTGTTACGCATATGTGTTAAATATGTGACGACGGCTATCGATTTTGTATACGACATGTTGTTTGTTAACATAATTTCACATACTTTCACTCGTTAGAGTTATGTTTAGTTTAGTACTTCAGAACAAGTTCGACTCTAAGTTAAAATAGAGACCGTCGTATGGTGAGGTGATGTAGGAGGTTCAAGTCATATGACAGTTTTATAACGCCACCAGGGTCTATTGCTAATAATGAATACATATATACCATGCTGCTACACGAGGGACACCAGTCCACATAATCATGCCACTCCACCATAGTCTTAACAACGAAAAAACTGAAGCACGAACATAGACCGATGAATCTGCCTTCAGAGAAACGGGTCACAATTTCCCTGTCTATAAGTATTTGTACTGTGTTTCGATGGTTTTTGATGTTTTATCCCATGCAGACTGTAATTTATGCGCATATCATGGCTCTACAGAGGGATCACTCGGGTTAAATGCCTACTAGCAGGACGGACAGGATGGATCTGATTTTACTTTCCACCTCACACGCCAACTAGCCACTCACCCATCCCATACACAGTAACAGAAGCTCTTATTTAACCACTGCTCCGTCCCTTAACAAGGAACAGATCTATGTACCTAGCCACACCGCCACTCGTCCACCCCTTAACAACAAATGGAAGCATTTATTAATCCATTTTTCCGTCCCGTAACAAGGAACGGACGTATTTATCTAGCCATTCCTTCACCCCTTAACAACGATCGGTAGCACTTATCTAGCCACTCCTCCCTCCACACATGCACGCCTTAACAACGAATGGAACATTTATGTAACCACTACTCCATCCCTAACAAGGAACGGACGTATTTATCTAGCCACTTCCACACTCTCTCACCCCTTAACAATAATTGGAAGCACTTATCTAGCCAATACTCCTATCATCCACCCCTAAACAACGATGGGAAGCATTTATGTAACAACTAATCCATCCCCTAACAAGGAACGGACGTATTTATCTAGCCACACCGCAACTCGCCCATCCTTTACTAACGATCGAAAGCACTTTCTAGCCACGCCACCACTTACCCATCCCTTATAAACGAATGGTAGCATTTATTTAACCACTCTCCATCCCTTAGCAAGGAACGGACGTTTTTATATAGCTTCTCCGTCACTCTCCAACACATTAACCATGATCGGATGCACTTATCATGCCTCTTCTTCACTCACCACCTATTAATAACGAATGGAAACATTTATGTAGACACTCATCCGTCCTGTAACAAGGAACAGACGGTTTATCTAGGCAGTAGTCCAACCCTTAACATCGATCGGAGCACTTATCTAGCCACTGTTCCACTCACCCACCATTTATCAACGAATAGAATAATTTATTAAGCCACTGCTGCGTCTCGTAACAAGGAACGGAAGTATTTATCTAGAAACTCCCCAATCCCTTAACAATGATTGGTAGCACTTATCTAGCAACACCACCACCCACCCACCCTTTAACACCGAATGGAAGCATATACTTAATTACTCCTTTATACCGTAACAAGGAACGGGAATATTTATCTAGCCAACTCGCATTTCGCCCACCCCTTAACAACAATCGAAAGCGCTTTCTAGCCACTCCTCCACCCGAATGGAAGCTTTTATTTAGACACTGTTCCCCAGCAGCCAGCAGGCAAGAAGCCATAAACCTTAACAAGGAAGAATGGTTGTAGTAACTATCCCTTAGTGACGACCAGTAATATCCCCTTAACAAAGAAGAGCTATCCTCGACCAGGCTTTGAACCTGTCATCTCTATATAATGACGGCGCCTTGATGTAACATGTGTACTTCGACACATGACACTGGACACCCATCCACATAACCATGCTACGCCACCACAATCTTAGCAATGAAAAACTGAAGCATGCACACAGACCGATGAATCTGCATTCAGAGAAACGCGTCGCAAATTCCCTGTCTACAAGTATGTGCAATATGTTTCGATGGTTTTTGATTTGTTATCCCATGCATAATGTCATTTATTCGCATAGTTACTCTACAGAGGGCTCACTCGGGTTAAATGCCTACTCGTTTGGTCAGACAAGATCGATCTGCTTTTACTTTCCACCTCACACGCCAACTAGCCTCTCATCCACCCCCATAACAACGATCGGAAGCACTTATCTAGCCCCTACGCCACTCACCCACCCCATACCAAGGAACAGAAGCACTTATTTAACCACTGCTCCGTCCATTAACGAGGTACCGACGTATTTATCTAGCCACAACGCCTCTCGCCTACCCCTTAACAACGATCAAAAACACTTGTCTAGCCAGTCCTCCCCTCACCCACCCCTTAATCACGAATGGAAGCATTTATTTAGCCACTCCTCCGTCCCGTAACAGGAACGGACGCTTTATCTAGCCACTGCACTACTTTCCCACCCCTTAACTATCGGAAGCACTTTGTAGTCACTTCTCCACTCACCTACCTCTTAACAACAAATGGAAGCATTATTTAACCACTGCTCCGACCTGCAACAATTAACTGACACATTTATGTAGCCTCTCTGCCATTCGACCATTCATTAACAAAGATCACTTGCACTTATCTAGCCACCCTCCACTCATTCACCCCTTAACGATGTTTGGAAGCATTTATTTACCTACCGCTCCTTGTCTCGAAACGAACAGACATTTTATCTAGCCAGTAGCTCAACCCCTAACACCGATCGGTAGCACTTATCTAGCCACTACTCCACTCACCACCCCTTAATAACGAATGGACGTATTTATTAAACCACTGCTCCGTCCCGTAACAATGATCGGTAGCACTTATCTGGCCACTCCTTCACACACGCATCTTAACAACGAATGGAAGCATTTATGTAACCACTCCTCCATCCCGTAACAAGGAACGGACGTATTTATCTAGCCACTTCCCCACTCGCCCACCCCTTAACAATGATCGGGAACACTCATCTAGCCACTCTACCACTCACCTACCCCTAAACAACGAATTGAAGCATTTATGTAACCACTCCTCCATCCCGTAACAAGGAACAGACATATTTATCTAGCCTCTTCGTCCTTCGCAAACACATTAACAACGATCGGTAGCACTTATCCAGCCACGGTTCCACTCACCCACCATTTAACAACGAATGGAAGCATTTATCTAGCAACCCCTACACTCACCCACCCATTAACAACGAAAGGAGGCATTTATTTAACCACTGCTTCGTCCTTATACAGTGAACGGACGTATTTTTCTAGCCACATCATCACTCGACCACCCCTTAGCAACGATCGAAAACTCGTATCTAGCCACTCCTCCACTCCCCACCCCTTTATAACGAATGGAAGCAGCTATTTAACCACTCCTCCATCCTGTTACAAAGAATGGGCGTATTTATCTAGCCAATTCGCATTTTGCCCACACTTAACAACGATCGGAAGCACTTTCTAGCCACTCTCCACTCACCCACCCGTTAACATCGAATGGGAGCATTTATTTAGTCACTGTTCCTTCCATAACAATGAACGGACGTATGTATCCAGCCACTCCACCACTCGCCTACCTCTTAATAAGGATCAGAAGCATTTATCTAGCCATCCCCTCACTCACCCACCACTTAACAACAAATGGAAGCATTTATTAAGAAACTGCTCTGTCCCGTAACAAGGAACGGACGTATTTATCTATGCACTCCAAAACTCTGATACCTCTTAACAACAATCGGTAGGACTTATCTAGCCACTCCTCAACTCACCCACTCCTTAACAACGAATGGACACATTTATTTAGCCACACCTCCACTTGACCACCCCGTCCCCTAACAAGGAACGGAAGCATTTAACTAGCCATACATAGAGAAGATAGACTCTTTTTTACTTCCTATATGAAACCCCGATAGTCTCTCGTCCCAACTCAACACCCCGACGAAGCGCACTGTAACCCTAAACCGTACATACCACTAATGGAATGATGATAGTGTTTACACCCAGCCCAATACAGATAAAGGAAGATGAAGAGAAAAAAAGGAGGAAGAAACCGAGGAGGGAGGGCACTGTAACTCCAACACACTGCCAATCATATGATGATAGTGTTTAAGCCTCGCCCACTACAACCAATAGTAACAATAATAATCTTTAAATTATTTTGTTTTACGGTTGTCATTTGAAGATATGTGACCCGTAAGTCAAATCTGTACCCCTAACCTGTGTGTAATGACGTCACGAGCCTAGTCACATGACTGCAAAGAAGGGGGACACAATGAGGATAGTATCCTCAGAAGATACAAGAGGTCTGCTGACGTCATAAGGGCTATATAGGAAAAAACATTGATGATACTAGGAGGGTAGTTTCCTCAATGTGACCACAAATGAACCTGACTTACTACTGCTGCATAGAGCTTATTTTGAAACCCTTAATCAATGTAGATGTTTTGTAGTGTAATACTTCAATAACTGTTTATTTGCATGTAGTCTTAACCAGATTTTGGGAATGGTTGCAAGTTTAACCTTTAGCCAGTCTTCTAGCACATATTTTATTTTCTTTCGCATATCCTTTACAAGACGTTGCAGTCAGCACCAGCATTTTTAGCTGCTGTTGATGTCTTGGCAAGTTTTACGTTCAGTAGTTTGCTATTGCTTTCTGAACGACCGGCTCACATACCTCCGTAAGTAACCAGCTCGACGCGACCCGCTGCCAAATCTAGCGTAGCTGTGTTTCGTACGAGAATATACAGGATTATGAACATCATCCTTAACCCTTTTGCCAGGGAGACCGACTCTAGTACATCACTCATGTGAATATTGCACTTATCTACCTTGCAAACATTCATACACACATATACACAAATACATGATAATTTATATATATATATTAGCAGGTCAAAAGTTGCCAATGCTCTCGCAGACCTACCAGGCTACTGTTGCAGTTAGTATATTGGATCAAAACTCTTCAATGGTGATCGACGAACACGTAGACTATAATGGTCACAGAGCTGCATTAATGGTACGAAAGGGAGGCAACACTGAGAATCTGGTCTTCTCCTACGATACAGATGAGGTTTTTTACATAGTTAGTAAGTACTGCATCTTAAGCTGTCTATTTAATTCTAACATGTGGGTGACTTTATTACGTCTAGAATATATAGTTAACAATATAATCACTTGCAGTGCCACGATAGCATACATCCAATTTGTCTGAAGTGTTAGGCTTTCACATATTCAATGTCAACGGCATACTGAAGTGGGGTGACAGTTCGTTTTATTTCAACCTTTGCATTCCAGACAATTCCTGAAAAAATGTCCAATAGCAAGTTTTATAAAACTGGGATACCGATTTTATGAGGCTTGGTAGACTCCCCACGTCAGAAAAAGTAACACTGATTCTGTTGGGGAGAGACACCAACCCATGGACTTGGTTAGCAAGATCACCAACCACAATATTACGGCGATTACTAAGTATATAATTGTGGCTTAAGCATAATATATTTGCATGTTGGTATTTCTCTCTTTTGCCCATTATTCCTCGCTGAGGGTTACGCCCACATCAAAATCACTGCATGCTGTCCTCTCCTTAGCTGTCCCATACAGCACTGCCCATGTCCTCCCCATATGACTCATTTATGTCTCTACATGTGTTATCTCTGTGTACTTTTATGTTGTCGTCCTTTATTTCTTTTACTCTGTGGATTCAAGAGAACGGCCGTTCTGGTTATAATATTCGCAGGCTTTCTTAGTGTATGTCCTAACCAGTGCTGGCGTCTTTTCTCCACATCTTAGTTCACTCGTATGTGTCTAGTTCTCTCTATTAACCTCACATTGGCGATTCCGTCAAACCATTTTACTCCTTCTATTCTGCTTAGGCACGAATTAACGAATGTGTAGTTTACATGTAATCGGTTTCTGATGTATGTGTGCTTGTATACACATGCTACGGTGTTTCTTCCTTCAATATTAACCTCGTTGTCTAGCCAAACACAACATCACAGATTAAAGGAACCAGAACGAATAGCAACGATAATGAGTTCAGCAACGCTGAGCGTTCCTCGTCAGATAAATGTACATATTTATTAGTGACAAACGACGATACAATGCTAACACGCCACCGTTCCCATGTTAATGGGAGGGCCGGTGAAAAACAATTAATAATAATTTGTAAATATTTAGTGATACTTGTAAGGTCCGATTCCATCTTTTCTACTGCTATAAATGACGGGTAACTTTCTACAGTACATCGTTGTATAACTACATTACATTCATACTTCCAACAATCTTTCTTACGCCTAGTGTGTTGACGACATGACCTCTATTAGATGGACGATCGGTAATTTCAAGTACTTCTTCTTCTTCTGCGTTCATCCGGAGTTTATTTTCCGGACGTGACTGCGTTGTGCCTGTTTACAGCAGAGCTGCGTTCTTGCGCCGTTAGGCCGACACATCCGACTTCTGCGGGCATTTGTTGACCGGGTTAACCTTCCCGGGGATTTCAGGTACAATATGTTTTCTTCATTTTCGCCGTGACTGAACTCCATCTTCAGATCGTCCTTCATAATGCAGACTGTGCCTCCTTTCCTTATCTTCAGAGAATATTAGATGTCATACTCGCTACGCCTTTTCTGTATGATATTTACGTTTATATTTCAGCGTTTTTGTTTATGCGTCCGCCTTCCAAGATGATCCCAAAATCTAACTGAATTTAGTGACGTAGTACGGCGTGACGTCATCTAGCAACTTGTGTATTATGTCGCTGCTTTTGTTAACTCTTATAGGTCCATTTCCGTATCTTATTCGAATCACTGTCTCTTGCTTCTGACGCTACATGGCAACACAAATACACATAAATACACTACATATACATATATACACACATACCGGTAGGGAAAAGAAAACGGGGAAGACCAAGAGAGATCCTGCGTAGAACTATCATCAGAGAAGGCTCATTCAACGACCAAATTATCATCCAAGATCTACAACAGGTGGCAGCGAACCGTCAGGCATGGAGAGCCATGACTTCTGTCCTATGCGCAGCCTTGGGCTCAAGAGGAAATTATATATATATAAACTTTTATCACCAAGTTCTCCAATATATTTGTTCTCATGTATGTGTCCAAAACTTTTGATTGTCTACGTCTAATTTCTCTAAGCAGTTTACGGGTTTTATTTGTTTCTTGTAGGGCTTGGTCATTGGTTTTTCTGTCTGTCCATGGTATTCTTTGCATTTTTCTGAGTAACCACATTACCACAGTCATCAGATGCTTTTCAGCTTGTCTGCTAATTGCCCACGCTTCACATACATACAAAATTACAGGTTCTATGTAACATTTCAGCACTCTTTTTCTCGTTGCAAATGACATCTTTTTATTACATATTTTAGGAGAACAATGCCACCAGAGAAATTCAGATATTCGAGTTTGTATGTCAGAGAAGTCCACTGAATTTCATTTTTGACAATGCGTTTTGTGGTCTTCATAGTCTATATGAATTGGAAACAAATAGGTATATTAAGCTCCTGCGAGAAGAAACGTACTAAACATCAACACGTTGCACATACCTTACAAGGACATCCATCGTATCCCGAAATACAGGTGAAAATTCGAAATCAGAAGCACTCAATAAATATATAAAATAAATAATAAAATAAAATACACACAAACGCGTACAATACGATACACAGGACGGCCGACGTTTCGATTCTCAGAAATTTTGTCTAGGACAGGACAACACGGATAAATAGGACAACGAAATATAAAAAAGCACAAAACTGAAAAACACAACCCTTATGTATCCATGTGGCAGCAAAAAAGACGGATTTGCCAGGTGGGAAGGCACTCTTTGGCTGCAGAGTTTAAGTGTAGTAGGTTGCCAGATAGGATTTACGTCACCACAAATATGCGAACAGTCTGATATGAAAATATAGGGGTGTGGAGACAGTTAGGTATGAATATTGGGGGGGGGGGGGAGAGAGAGAGAGAGAGAGAGAGAGAGAGAGAGAGAGAGAGAGAGAGAGAGAGAGAGAAGGACAGCATAGTAATAGACAGTGTAAACAGTTGGAGAAGATAGCACAGTTATACAGTAGCGTCCACAAAAGTATTGATACCTGCTGGATGGACGCACCCCAGATTGTTGATTAGCTGGCATTCAATTTTGAGCCTAACGGAGCTGTTTCATTTGCTTTTTTTCTTTCTATTTCATAGTCTATTGTCAGAAAGAATACTAGAGTTGACAAAAGACATTGTGTTCATATTTCGAATGCCTGTTAGATTTTCCTCATGGATGACTCCACACCAGTCTCTGTGTGTTGCTTTTATTAAGTTAATGGAATCCTGTTGGATCCCATAATTCCTCATTAAGTTACTTATTTCCAGTGGGATTCCAAAAGCCCAATGCCTTATTAATTTCCAAAGAGAATCTCTATCACGGCTATCGTTTATTCATCATGTGCCATGCCGGTAAGCGTAGGCAGTCATGTTTCGAGATCTAACACGTGGACGATCTCTGTGTTCTTGTCCCAACCATGCCATGTGGTCAAGCGATCCACATATTTACTTCTCTGCCTTCCACTTTTCTTTTCCCCTCAATCTTGCCAGTTGTCACCGAGTTCTCAAGTTTATTTCTTCTCATAACATGCCCAACAAATTTGACTAATTTCTAATTTCTCTAATCAGTTTGCAGCTTTCATTTGCCTCTTGTAGGAATTACTCATTGGTTTTTCTGTCTGTCAATGGTATTCTTTGCATTTTCCTCAAAATCCACTGTCGTTAGATGTTTTTCAGCTTGTCCACGTTTTGCATCCATACAAAAGTACATGAAAGGACATATTTTACTACACAACTGGCAACGCTGATCGTATTCCGTACGTACCTAAGGCCTTGTTCACGTCAATTTGGAAGCACTATACTCGAGTGTCGCTCTCGTTTGAGCTCGTCAGTAGTGCATATCCTTGACCGGACTCAGAAACAAACCCCGGACCACTGGCATGTGACGCGGGTGTGTAACCACTAGACCACTGGGATATGCACTGTGGCCTTTGGCAGACTGTACAATAATGTATGGGACAGAACTGGAATAAGCCTGCAAACAAAGCTAAAATTCTACAAAGCAGTTGTATTATCCACACTGCTATATGCTTGTGAAACCTGGACTGTTTATCAGCGACACGCTAGGAAATTAAACCACTTCCACACAGTCTGCCTAAGGAAGCTACTGAAGATTAAATGGCAAGTCAAGATTCCAGACACTGAAGTCCTAGAAAGAGCGTCTATGCCCAGTATCCACACTCTACTGATGAAGAATCAGATTCGCTGGGCTGGTCACTTGACTCGCATGCCAGATCACAGGCTCCCTAAACGAATTTTTTACAGCGAACTGCGTTGTGGTAAAAGCTCCCAAGGTGGCCAGAGGAAACGCTTTAAAGACACTCTGAAAATCTCACTGAATGCTTTTGAAATTCATAATGACACCTGGGAGGCTGCAGCCAGAGATCGAAATTCGTGGCGTGCATCATTACGCAAGGATGCAGTCATATGTGAGGCAACCAGGACTGCACGAGCTGTGAAGAAAAGGCAGGACAGAAAAACCACTGCTGGAAATCCTCCTCCAGAAACATCAAGCATTCTTTGCCCACATTGTCAAAGAACATTTCGAGCCAAAATAGGCCTTATCAGCCATCTTAGAACCCACGGCTCCATACCTTCAACCCGGCCGGATGAAATGAATGGTCATCATCATTCTTGATGGACAAACAACAGAACATAGCAGAAATGTGGAATGTATCTTTACTCCCATGATAATGAACTTAGAACTTATTTTGCTACAGGAAGTTTGACTCATGTAAAGGTTGAGTGATTGGTATTGAATATTTATAATAATATTGAAGACAATTTAATGAGGTTTAAGAAGTAAGATAGTAAAGTATAGAAAAAGAAACTGAAAAAAATGGCTTCACATTTATTTTTTATAAATGTGGAGGGGGTGAATGCCATGGACCCTGGTCAGTATATGGGTTATTGAGTACAGATAGCTTATAGTCTTTTGCACAGTGATGTGACAAGACGTGAAAAGCGAGAGGATTGTAAGACACACTTTGCACGGCATTGGTTACAAAAGCATGAAAAGTGTGCAAGACGTTTTGGTGCAAGCGCAAAACGTCACCTTAAATCAGTTAGACTCCAGCGGAGATCATAGTACCAGACGCATGGCTCTGAATTATGAGTTCGGCAATGGCAATCTATATAATACCGCCGATATGTTAGTTGTGGTGGTTGTAGGATTAATGTGAATTAGTTTAATGAAAGTAGGTTTGTGTGACCATGTGCGGCAATGTGAATCGTAAGAAGAGAAATGTCATTTTCTGAAACAGCCGTCGTCCTGTCGTTACTTCCAAAGTTCGTGTGTGTCCTTCAGTCATCAGCAGCGACTTCGATTCATCCACATCAGATACCCGAACTCTGCCTTCTGCACCATGACACCATTCACGCGGTAGTTGATGTTATTCAAATGTCGTCGTTCTCAAAGGCATAGCTGAAAATATGAGGCTGAACAGTGTAGGCGACAGGAAACATCGTTGCTTCACTTCATTGGTGACAGAAAAGGGTTCAGATAGCTCACCGTTTTTCTGAACTATTGCCTGCATACCTCATGAAATAGCCGCTCTATTTGGACACATTTTCATGGACAGCCATATTTCGCCATAATCTGCCACAAATCCTTCTGTGTTGACTGTATCAAAAGGCTTGGTAAGATCAATGAAAGCGGGGAACATTTCGGAGATCTGTTCCTGACATATCTCATGCAGCTGTCTTGCAGCGAAAATTATGTCAACAGTTCCTCGCTCTTTTCTGAAGCCACATTGACTCTCAGGAAGAAGACCTTGGTCGAGATGGGTTGTGAGGCGATTGAGAAAAATTCTGGCGAGTATCTTTCCTGCAATTGAGAGAAAGGTGATGCCTCGGTGGTTGTCACATGATTGACGGTTTGTAAAGGTAGGCGATTGACGCGTCCCTGAGATCTTGTGGCATGGTTTCGTTCACCCATATGTTTGTAAAGACTTGGTGAAGCTGCTCTATTAGAAACGGCCAACCTGCCTTGTATATCTCTGCTGGGATGGAGTCAGGACCAGGCGCTTTACCGCTGGAAAGTATCTGGATGGCTTTGTTTACTTCCACTATGGCTGGCAGGTCGGCAAGAGTATAATTAGTGGGGACTTGATTAAGGCAGTTGATGGTTTCATCATCGAAGGAGGAGGTTGCATTTAAGATGTTGCTGATATGCTCTGGCCAGTGTTGAAGGATTTTTTTCTTATCAGAGACCAATGTTCCCCCATCTGCACTGATTAGGGAAACTATGCCTGGTGATGTATGACCATAGACCGCTTTCAGTGCGTCATAGAAGTTTTTCATATCATGTCTGTCAGCAAAGCCTTGAATCTCATCAGCTTTGTTGCTCAGCCAGGAGTCCCGCATATGCCAACGTTTCTGCTGCACTACTCCCCGGATGTTATTGAAGGCTTCTTTATTATGTTGACTTCGGGCCATTCAAATATTCCTTGTGGAGAAGATGCTTCTCGGTCAGCAATTGGTTGATGTCTTCGGAATTTTCATGAAACCAGTCTTTATGCTTTCGGGGGGGGGGGGGGGGGGGGGGGGGGCGCTGTACCCAGGATTTCCATAGCAGTGTTGTAAAATATGTCCTCTAAGGCCCTCCACTGTTTCCGCATCCTGTTTAGCTGCAGCATTGGGCTTGGGGCGGTTTTCCAGCATATTTTCAAACCACAGGTGCATTGTTTTGCTGTTTAGGCGGGTGACATTTAGGTTTTCTTTTCTTTTTCTTGTGTGTGTGTGTGTGTGTGTGTGTGTGTGTGTGTGTGTGCGTGTGTGTGTGTGTGTGTCTGTCTGTCTGTCTGTCTGTCTGTCTGTCTCTCTCTCTCTCTCTCTCTCTCTCTCTCTCTCTCTCTCTCTCTGTGTGCGTGCGCGCGAGCACTTTTACCCCTCGAGGACGCCGTGCTGGTTTTTATGTGTATGTTTATTTTTGAGACAATGAGATGATGGTCTGTCCAACATTCGGCACCACACATGGACTTTGTCACCCGAACGTCTTGTCTGTCACTCCTCCTGACGATGACATAGTCATTGGGGTGCCAGTGTTTCGAGCGAGGGTGCACCCACGATGTCCTATTTCTCATGGGGAGACGGAAAATTGTGTTGGTAATCAGGAGATCGTGTTCGGCACATGTCTGAAGGAGGAGGAGTTTATTGATGTTACAATTTTACGACTCCGTGCTTTCCAATTATGCCACTCCAAGAGGTTGTGTCCGTTTCCTACTCTGGCATTCAAATCACCAAGGAGTATAAGTTTGTCTCCTTTGGGAACAGATGTTAATGCATTGTGCAGGTCCCCATAGAACCTGTTCTTGACGTTATCGTCATCGGTCATGGTTGGTGCATAGACACTTATGATGGTTGCATGCTTTCTTCCGTTCAGCAGAGGCAACGTAATGGTCACAAGCCTGCCGTTTATAGGCAACCAGGACCGACTTAATGGGAAATCCCACACCAGACTGGCGTTTTTCCTCGCTTTTCCTTCCACTCCAGAAGAATGTGTAGCCGGCACCTACACCACAGATTTGGCCTTTTTCTGCAAGTCGTGTCTCGCTCAGGTCTGCAATTTCGATGTTGCTCTCTCCCAATCAGTGTTGTTCGTCTCTCTGGGCCCGATGCGCCGTCTTTAACATGTAGGTTGTGTAATTCCAAATTCCGATTGTCAGGGGAATATGGTTTCCTTTTATAGCTTTACCTGTTTTTAGTTTGTTTGTATGTCGATCGCAGTATAGGGTACCCACCAGCCGCGACTAGCTGGTTAGGTAATGATGGAGCAGACAATCATTAGAGCACCTTTTCAAGCCCTTTCCTCATGCTATGGAGGTGAGTAGTGCTGTCATATAGAGAGCTGCTCAGTCGCTCAGGGGGCTGCCGACTCCCACTGCTGCTCCGGTAAGTAGAAGACAACTATATGGCCTGAGCCGCCTGTGTGCAGGACTGTGACTACGGCTGCCAGCGTACCCACGCCTGCCAATCGTCATAGGGCTTGAAGTTGATAGATGAACATGGATGAAGAATGACTTGCGCGATGAATTGGATTAAAGTGAGGAAGAGTTGTGTAATTCGTCGACATCACTCTCTCGCCTGAGTTCATCTGAGTCCAGCGGCAAGACAAGTCAAGACGACTGGAGACGAATACAGGTGCAATGGATGATCAGGGCACACTACGTGCTTTGCCGTGCTCAATACGTTCCACAACGCTTTGCAGGTAAACGCCCTCTTGGCAGTTGAATCATCAATGATTTCTTCCGCGCAGTCTGTCGAATCCTGTATTCACATGCTGGGTAGATGTACCATAGCTCACCGATTGATTTGACACCAAATCGGTTACCCATGCCTGGTTTAGCCAGTCTGTCACAGCTGTTGTCCAGGAGGTGGCCGGGGTATTGACCTACTTCTTTATCAATCTTTATGGCAACTTTTTGTTTATAATATATGTGATTTGCAAGTCTAATGTCTTTTCCATCAATTTGTACTTCTGTATTCAGCTTCGTAATAGGCTATCATAGACAGTTTCATTGTCCGTAATTATGAAGTTTTGAGATAAGTTTCATCGTTTGCTCTAGTATTATACACGATGCGACTATTTTGTCAGTGCAGGATCTTCAGTTGAAACCCTGCTTACGTTTGCTTTAACAGCCTCTACAGGGTCGCCATCTATACCAGCATTTTCCACATCCTTGCTGGTATTTAGAAAAAGTTATCTCATCGTCCCGGTGACGTATATTGGTAAACGAATTCCATAGAGTTTATTGCTCTTAATCACAACGCTGATGAGTTGTCAACTCGTGCAGTCCAATGCTATTCTTTTAAAAGTGTAGGTCCTCTGCAGTTGTTCTACATCGCCCATAGATATAGTCTGTAACTTTTGGAGACGACTTTTCTCTGAAGTTTGACAATTTCAGGACATTTTAAGAGAAGGTGGTCGCTAGCTCCATTGGAGTGAGAACAACGACTGCTTATGGATGCATATCGTGGATTGATACGGTTCAGATTATTATTGATTCTAGCATGCAATGTAGAAAAATAAGCAAAAAATATAGCTCTGTTTTTGCTTTAAATGCTAAGTCCAAAAATGTTGTTATGTTTTTTGATTGGAGCATGCCATTACAGAAATCTGAAGAAATGTTCAAGTTGACGGACAAAAGATTGCGAAGTAACAAAGATACAGAATCATCATCATCATCATCATCATCATCATCATCATCATCATCATCATCATCATCATCATCATCATCATCATCATCATCATCATCATCATCATCATCATCATCCATCATCATCCAGTGCTTTGTCGGCTGGCGTGAGCTTCTCGACAAATTATGATCTCCGATGTCATGGATGAATTCGTGTGTTGACTCCCTTCAGTGCCACGACACACAACTGTCAATAATCTTTTCACATTGTCTCCCTCTATCTCTCTTTCAGAAAATCTTTCCGGTTGTCACAACATGTTCCAATTTTTGTCTTCTCATAACATGGCCAAAAAATGATGACTACCTCTTTCCTGGTGTTTGTGTTAAGTTGTCTTTGCGACTCAACTTCCCTTACAACGTCCTCATTGCTCCTTTTGGCTGTCCAATTAATTTTCAGCATTCTTCTATAAAACCACATCTCCAAGGCTTCCAGAGATGTTTTCGCCTGTTTACTAAGTGTCCAGGACTCACAACCACAAGTTACAACTGGTTCTATGTAACATGCAAGAACTCTTTTTGTGACTTTCAAGGACAGTGAATTACTTCAGAAAACGTTCTTTATTTCATACAATGCGGTTTTTGCTTGACCTATTCTACTCTTTATCTCAATGATGCATTTTCCATCTGGTGTTATCCACGTGCCTAGATATCTGAATTCCTGCACTTGCCACAAAATAACGTTCTGTAATTTAATTACACAGTTAGTCACAATCTGTTTCTTTGATATCATCATAACTTCTGTCTTTCTAATATCCAAACTAAGGACAATTCTTTCACTCTCCACAACCACTGTATCGATAATTTCCTGTAGACCGTTCTGGCATGTTGCTATTAAGAAGATGTCGTCAGCATAAGAAGGGTATTTATATTATATCCACCAACCATAATCCCTGGCAACATTTTCTTTAGATCCCATTATATATTTACTGTACAATGAGAACAAATCAGGAGACAATACACTACCTTGTCTGACACCCTTCTTTATATACTGAAATGTTCCTACAATGTTGTTGATTCTTATGACTGCAGCTTGCTGCCAATATATGTTCTTTATTATTCACAGATCTTTGCCGTTAATATTCAATTGCTCTAGTGTTTGTATTATTTCTTCACGCTTCACATTGTCAAATGCTTTTTGTAGTCTATGAAGCATAAGTACAGATCTGTATTTACTTCTATAACTCTTTGTAATAGTGTCATGTTAATATATATATATATATAAAACATAATGTATGTATGTATGTGGGTAGGGATGTATTGGATGCGTTCGATAACGGTCCATCCGATTGAGATGAAATTTTCTACATGTTTTCTTTTCATTCCCGTGCAGCCAACTGTCATAGTTTGGTACTGTACATTCAGCTATTTCTTCTTCTTCAGCTTTCCGAGCCATTGAGGTTCTTTGCTGCAAATACAATCCGTCTCCATTCGTCTCTCTGGTGGACCTTCTCTTGCCAGTCGTTGATTCCAAGTGCTTGTAGGTCTGTACATGTATTATCTCTCCACCGTCTTCTTGGTCTACCTCGGGGTCTACGGTCATTTATTTCCTGAGTGTAAGCGAGTTTTGTTTCCCTATTATCTTCCATTCTTTCTATATGCCCCAGCCATTGTAGTCTATTAGCCTTCATGATACCAGTGATTAGCGGGGACTTAAACAGATCATAAATGTCTTTGTTACTTCTTCTTTTCCACTCTCCACTTTGTGTATCCCTAATGGGTCCAAAGATGCGTCTTAAAATTTTGTTCTCAAAGGTTTGTAACAAGGCTTCGTCTCCTTTCGTTGTACTCCAGGTTTCAGAGCCATACAGCACAACTGGTCTGATCAGTGTTTTGTATATTGTGATTTTGGTGTTACGAGATAGCGCCTTTGATTTTAGTAGATGTTGTAGTGCATAGTATATCTTATTTCCAGAGTTGATTCTAGTTTGTATTTCTTCCCTTATGATGTTGGAGCAGTTGAAGATTGTACCCAGGTATTTGTATGTTTCCGTTCTTTTAATGGTCATATTATCTATTTGTATGTGGCCAGAGTTTTTAGCCATTCCATCTCTTGAAATTACCATATATTCTGTCTTATCTTGGTTGATAACCAGCCCCATCTGTTGGGCTTTTTCCTTTAAGCGAGTCAATATTTCCAATGTCTTTTGTTCACCTTGCCCTATAATATCTATATCATCTGCATAACCAAGCAGCTTGGATGTTCCTCCAATATCACATTCCTCCTTTATCTTCCTTACAACTTTCTCTAGAGCCAGATTGAAGAGTAGCGGCGATAGTGCATCACCCTGTTTCAAGCCAGATGTTATTTGGAAGGGGTCTGATTTCCTGCCTTTATATGTTACTATATTATAAGTATCTTCCATGCATAGTCTGGTCATGTTGATTAACTTCCTTGGTATTCCAAATTCCTGCATAGCATTCCATAGACTATTCCTATGGACACTATCATAAGCCTTTTTAAAATCCACAAAAATGTTATGGAGATCTCTTTTATATTCCCAATGTTTCTCGGCTATTTGTCGTAAGATAAATATCTGATCTATTGTTGATCTGTTTTGTCTAAAACCCGCCTGGTAGTCACCTAATATGTCTTCTGAATATGGTTTTAGTCTATTTAGTAATACTGCGGATAGTATCTTATAGCTTGTGGACAGTAGTGATATTCCTCTATAATTTCCACATTGGAACTTGTCTCCTTTCTTAAAGATAGGTATCAATAATGACTCTTTCCAGTCATGGGGTAATTCTTCTGTCCTCCAGATTTTTATTATTAGTTCGTATAGCTTTAGATGTAATGCATGGCCACCTGCCTTTATAAATTCAGCAGCAATTCCATCAGTCCCAGTTGCCTTATTGTTTTTAAGTCGTGTGATTACATATAGGATTTCTTCAAATGTAGGTTCTTCAATTTGTGGTTCGCATGTTAGAACCTCTTCCTGTGGGAAAATGTTACTTGGAGCTTCACAATTTAGTAATTCAATAAAATATTCTTTCCATGTGTTGCACATTTCCTCATTGGTATTTATCATATTCCCATTTTTGTCTTTTAAACCATATGTGTTTTGTTGGTGCCCTCGTTTCATTGACTTCAGTTCTTTAAAAAATTTTCTGGATTCATTTTTCTGGTGATTAGTTTCCATATCTTTGATTATATTACTCATATATTCTCGCTTCTGCTGTCTGACTATTTTTGTAGCCTCTTTACATTCATTTCTATAATGCTCTTCCTTTTGGATGTTATTGATGTCATTTAACCATACATGTCTGGCATTCTTCTTCCTAATGACTGCTTCTTCACATTTTTGATTGAACCATCTGTTCTTTCTATGCGTGGTTAACACACCGAGACATTCTTCTGCGGTAGATTGAATTGTATTCTTGATGTTCAACCAAGTTTGGTCAACGCTTTCCTCCGAAGGGTTTTGCAGAGTTTCAAGTTTACATTTTATTTCATCTGTAAATTTCTCTTTGACTGTAATGTCTTGTAGTTTTTCTCTGTTATATGTTGGGTGTAATCTTTGTAATTTAGTATAGAAAGCTCTCTTAAGTTTTATTTTAAATTTTGCTCCAACGAGGAAGTGGTCACTGTGGCACTCAGCTCCTCTATAACTTCTGACTTGCTGTATGTTTGATGCATTTCTGTTGTTAATTAAAATGTGATCTATTTGATTATAGGTTCTCTTGTCACATGATTTCCAAGTTTGTTTGTGTATATCCTTTCTTTGTAGTCTGGTACTGCTAATCTGCAGTCCTTTGGCTTCTGCCAGGTTGATGACTCTCCATCCATTATCATTTGAAGTTGTATGTAGGCTTTCCATACCGGCCACTTTTTTATTAGTTTGCTCTCTACCTATTTTTGCATTGAAGTCTCCCAGCACAATCAGGATGTCCTGTTTGGGGGTTTCTTCTATGACATCTTCCAGATCATTATAAAAGTCTTCTTTAATATCATCTTCTTTCTCTTCAGTAGGTGCATGTACATTAATCATCGTTATATTTTTCCATTTACCTTTTATTCGTAATTTACTAATCCTGTCATTAAAAGCTTTAAAGTTTAAAACGTTCCCCCATAACTCTTTTTTGATGACAAATCCTGTTCCTAATTCATGTTTATTTTGGGTGTTTCCTCCATATATTATAATCATTCCATTTTGCTCTAAAGTACCCTCTCCTGGCCACCTTATTTCTTGAATTGCTGTTATATCCATTTGATATTCAACCAGCTCCCGGGTTAGTTCTTCGGCCGCTCCAGCTCGATATAGTGTCCGTACATTCCATGTTCCAAATCTCAAAAGTCCTTTAACGTTCCAAGGTCGTTGTCCAGATAAGTCAGTCCGATATCGAGGCTCATGTATTTGTTTCGTAACAAAGAAAGGTTTTTACAAAGGTGGGGATGTTAACCCCACGCTTCAACCCCCAACCTGGAGGACCAGGGTGTTTCTCTTTGTCTGTTCTCTACCCTTTGACCTGTCCGGCTTGGGAGGCCCTGCTGGTAGCTACGCTACCGCCGGCATAGCTCTCAGGGTCATTGAGAAACTCAAGCTCCCCCAACATTCAGCTATTTACTTACTAAAATTTAATTTTGTAATTACATGTCTTAACATAAGAAAAGTTATACAAAGGGACATAACTTTTAGTAGCATTGCTATATCTTAGGTTAAGTCCCCTGGCTATAGACAGACAGACAGACAGATAGATAGATAGATAGATAGATAGATAGATAGATAGATCTGACCCGATAGATAGAGAGGGTGGGATAGACGGAGGGAGAGACGGACGGGCAGACAGACAGACAGACAGACAGACAGACAGCCGGGTCATCATACAGACAGACAGACAGACAGGCAGACAGACAGACAGACAGACAGACAGACAGACAGACAGACAGACAGACAGACAGACAGACAGACAGATAGACAGACAGTCGGGAAGTGAACTTATATGGCTACTTATATGAATTAAATGAGATGCTCCCCACCAGGAGCTGAGCGAAGCCGGGCCGAGTCAGACAGACAGACAGATAGACAGACAGACAGACAGATATATAGTCGGGAACGGGAACGGGAGCTTATATGACTACTTATATGAATTAAATGAGATGCTGCACACCAGGGACTGGGTGAAGCCGGGCCGGGTCAGACAGACAGACAGACAGATAGACAGACAGACAGATAGTCGGGAACGGGAGCTTATATGACTACTTATATGAATTAAATGAGATGCTCCCCACCAGGAGCTGGGTGAAGCCGGGCCGGGTCAGACAGACAGACAGACAGACATACAAACAAGCAGACAGACAGAAAGATAGATAGATAGATAGATAGATAGATCCCCGCCAGGGCCTGGGCGAAGCCGGGCCGGGTCAGCTAGTGTATATATATATATATATATATATATATATATATATATATATATATATATATATATATATATATATATATATATATATATCTTCTTCTTCAGCTTTCCCTGCGTTATATATATATATATATATATATATATATATATATATATATATATATATATATATATATATATATATATATATATATATATATATATATATATATATATATATATAACGTTGTTTGTGCCCTTTCCTTCCACAAATTCACATTGTTCGTAATTAATTTCTTGTCCAGTCTTGTTTCTTATTCTTATCATAATTATTCTGAGTAGCAGCTTTGTCATGTGACTCATAAGACTTATTGTTGATGTCATGAAGATAATACAGACTATTGATGAACTTTTGTCAATATTTCTATTCCAAAAATCACCTAGGGCGTCAGTTTCCTCTTCTGTGATATTGTCTGGACTGGGTGCCTTTCCTTTCTTCATGCGACGTAAAGCATTTTCAACTTCCGCTGCATGTATTGGTGGTCCCTCACCATTGTTTTGAATATTTAAATCCGGTCTCCTATCATCATACAGTTCTTCCAGATATTCCGTCCATTTATTGACTATATCATCTTTTCCCATCAATATTGCACCGATCTTCGATTTTAAACATCCAATGGTATTTCGTGTTTTCCTACCTGTTATTGTACGGATTCACTGATACCAGGAATGTGAGTCTTTTCCATACTTTGTCACAATTTCCATGCACTGTTGATTCAGCCCTACTTCCTTAGCCACTTTGCATTTTATTTACTATTTCCCTATGCACTATATTACATTCTTCTTCATCTTGCTTTTTCTTTCTTCTTTCGTCCATCATCTGCAAAATTTAATCTGTCATCCATTTCTTGTTTTGAAATTCTATTTTTAGGTGGAATGATTTCAATTGATGTCTGTTGGATTGATTTCCACAACATGTAGCTTTGTTCATCAATAGTCTGTATTATCTTCATGGCATTTTATCTGTTATTTATAGTAACACTACCTTTTTCTAATTTCTTTGTCTGTTCTAAGTAATGCTAGATCTAATTGGATATTCTTTGGGGATTTCTTTATGTTTTTAAGTGTTAACCTCATCTTTCCTATAACTGGCACATGGTCACTCTGTACATCTGCTCCTGGTCTAGTTTTTGCTTCTAATAAGTTGCTTCTGAATCTCTTTGGTATCAGTATGTAGTCAGTTTAATTGCGAATATTATCTCCAGGGCTTTTCTAAGTATATAATCGCCGAGGATGGTGTTTAAACCAGGTGTTACCTATTACCATTTCATTATATTCTGCCCATGTTATTAATGGCACTTCTCTCATTCCTCTCACCTAGGTCATAGCCACCAGTCACACCACTCACCTTTTCGTTGCCTACTTTGGCATTGAAATCCCCAAGTATGACAATCATTTCACTATGTTTACACTGGTCCGCGGCCATATCTAATTTGTTATGAAATATATCTATATCTTCTTCATTAATTTCGTTTTCGACTTTCTGATTCGTTTTTCTCTCCGTCCATGATATTCTTTGCATTTTTCTCAGAAATCACATTTCTACTGCCATTGGATATTTCTCAGCGTGTCTGCGTATTGCTCGTGTTTCACATCTACAAAACATTGGGCTTTCAATATCATCATCATCATCATCTGCCGATAAGCGTGGGCGATCATGTTACACCATCTCACACGACCACCAGAGTTATGGATCAGTTCCGTGTTCTTGTAACGACCATGCCACATGGCCAAACCATCCAGATATTTACTTTTCTGCCTTCCTTTAGTTCTTTTCTCTTCAATCTTGCTAGTTGTCACCAAGGTTCCTAGTTTATTTCTTCTTATAACGTGTCCAAAAAAGTTTTGTTTCGTCAAACTTCTCTAATCAGTTTACGGTTTTCATTTGCTCCTTGTGGGACTTGCTCATTGGTTTTTCTGTCTCTCCATGGTATTGTTTGTAGTTACCTCAGAAACCAGATTTTCTACGCCATTAGATATTTTTCAGGTTGTCTGTCCATTGTCCACGTTTTGCAACTATACAAAAGTACAGGTTCTATGTAGCACTTCAACACTCTTTTTCTCGTTACAATTAATAACTTTTTATTTATCATTATGTTTTCCATCTGGCAAAGACGTTATGACTTTCGAAATAGTTGTACTGATTCACTTGTTTAAGAATATTTCCATTTACCCATATATTACATTGTGGTATTTATTTCTTCCTAGTGGCGACTATAATCTCTGTCTTCTTACAATTTAATTCTAACTCTAGTTGTTTACTGTATACAATAACCGTATCTACTAAATGTTGCAGATACTGTTCATTGTCTGCAATCAATACTGTTTCATTTGCATATTTAATGTTACTGATGTTGCCATTCAATTTCTTATATTTGTACGTATACAGTGTTACACTTCCATAGATTGTTCCAGGCAGTCATTGCATTCTAAAGTTTTTTGTGTTTTATTCGCATTAAAGTATTATTAACTTATCCGCATTATATGAATATATATACTCTACTGTATGAACTTCAAGAGATGTAGCAAAATTTGCTAGACAATACATTGTGCAACATGTTGTTTTGTGTGTGTGTGTTTAAATTCATTAAGGGAATACATTATTTTGAATACATTTAGTCACAGACAGTCGTACTTATACACCCCTTGAACGTTATCAATACACTTGATGGCGCTCAATAATGTCAACACAGTCCAACCGTAGCAACCTGTACTGTCGCTCTGGCGATACTTGATATAGTCCCGTATTTATGTCTCCCTATCGTCTGTTTTAGCCGAACTTTACGTCTCTTATTTCAGTTATTATTAACTTTATCTAGATACCTTACAGTCACAAGGTTGCATTTACTTATCTTCTCATGTTTACTTTACTGCAAGTTTCTTTCCAGGTCTCCTACGTGTTTATATTGAAAGATACCGTAATTTTGCTGTTAACCTTTTGTAGCCATATTTGTGGAGTCTCTGTGGTGAAGTGATCAAGCCGTTCGTGCTCCGAAGGTTGTGGGTTCGATTCCGGGCCGCGCCCTTCGGTTTACGAGTTAAATATTCGGAGACTCCTGTGGGTCGTCGCTAAAAGCTACGGAGCTCGTGTTTTGTGCGACGCTTTCCGTTCTGCGGAAAGAGACCGAGCCATATGGGATAAAACCCGGTGCAATGAAGTCGACCCTGTCGACTTTTAAGCGACTGTTTTTTAAGGTAGGATACCTTTCAGTTTTTTTTTCCTGCTTTTCTTCACTAACTGACTGCTTCGGATTAAGCAGAGCTTGTGTATCTTCTTAGCTACTCCTTTTTAATATTTTTTTTTCCAGCTGCGAAGATTATGGTACTAAAGGTTGTGTTGATGTCATTTGTCCGAATGAGTTTGTCCAGCCCATATCAGCATCCTGACTAGGGCGGTCCCAGTTTGCTGTTTTGAATTTCCAGAAGTCTATTACTCCTGTGATACCCGTGTTTTCGCACTGATTAGTAGTTCATCGTGATGGCAACTGTCAAACGCATTTAGTATTTTAATGATATTCTCTTCTACCACTTCTGCTGACACATATGTGAAACGTCTGGTGGCCTAATCGTATCATGTGCTCTATGACAGTGCATTGATGGAGTTTTGAGATTTGGAGTAGCTTTAGCTTAAAAGAATTGCAGATATCATTTACTTCTAGTCCCACGTTGTTGGACTGACGGTATCTTTTAGATGGTATAAAGGCATTGACATGACAAGCTATGATTGTTTTCGTCAATGTCGGCTGGAAGTTCTGTAACCGTGCCACTGAGGCCGGAAGGTAGTAACTGTTGTGCCCGGTATTATGTTATCTCTACTCCGTAATTTTATTATTTCATGGGGATCAGTGTCAGCGATAGTGTTGTTGGTTACATTGAACATTATTTTTTTACCTTGACATTTAAATGTATAATGAGTATATGCTGGTTTTCTTATTTGTATTTTGTTAAAAACACATATTGAATAAACAAAAGCACAACTACACCCCCTACCTATCTATGCATCTACCTATCCAGGTACGTAACCTACCTACCTGTATAGCTACCTAACTGTTTGTCTGCCTGTCCGCCTGATTGTCTTTTGTACTTCTATCTGTATGGAAATGCGGCACCAGTTTGAAACTAACTGTTGTTTGTCCATGAAGAATGATGATGTCCATTCATTTCATCCAATGGGGTTAAACTAATTTGTAGTAATTCAAAAGGGACAAAAGAACAAATGAAAGGAAGACGCACAAAGAGGACAAAAAACATGTATGTCTGTTTTCAATAAGCGCATACATATATTTTATCTCTTCCTTGTCCAAAAAACGTGTTTCAGAAATCAACTTTTCCGGACAATACATTACCCGTTGAAAATACTATTCTAGAAAGCAAGGTGTTTTTGGTAAAATTGATTTGCTGTTTTTGTTTTTAAATATATATAAACCAAATAAATCTGTTCAATTCTGTTTAGATCAAAGTTGCAAGATATACTCTTTGGACAGCAATCCCTATTCATTTTTGCTGAAATCTGTCAAAGGGGCAAACAGTAACCAACGCGGAATCTTAGATGCTGTCACTTCAATCGCAACGTCTCCCGACAGTAAACCAGTAAGTCATCATTATCATATTATATCATTTAGATGCCTCTAGACAAAATTTGCCAAATCATTTCCTGTATCTTGTCTATCTTTTATACAAGATATATTTACAGAGACTACTTCTAATTAGGGCCTCTGTCTTCTCTTAACATGCCACAGACAGCAATCCCTATTCATTTTTGCTGAAATCGGTCAAAGGGGCAAACAGTAACCAACGCGGAATCTTAGATGCTGTCACTTCAATCGCAACGTCTCCCCACAGTAAACCAGTAAGTCATCATTATCATCCAGTGTCATGCCGATAGGCGTGGTCGGTCTTGTTTCGCCATCTCACATTGTCACAAGAGTCTCGAATCAGGTCTGTGTTCTTGTCCCGACCCTCTACATTTTTCATAATAGTTTCACTATAAAGGGAAAAAGGATCTGGAGACATTACACTTCCTCGTCGCACACCTCTCCTGATATGAACTGATCAGCTTCATTATCAATTTCTATGGCAGCTATTTGTTTCCAACAGATGTTCTTAATAACTCTAAAATCTTTGCCATCCAATTAGAGGTCTGCCATCATTTCATCATGTCAATATGTCTTACTCTATTGAAAGCTTTTATGTAATCAATGTAGCATAGATAACGGTCTTTATTCACTTCTTTTGGACGCTCTATTATTGTTCTAAGCAAATACACAGCATTTATAGTACCATTGCCTACTATAAACCCACACTGTTCTTCGCCTATTTCTAGTTTTGTATTCTTTTTAACCCTGTACATGATGATCAATATTAAAATCTTTGTGATGTGACTTATTATGCTGATTGTTCGATTTTGATTACATTCCAAGGCTCCTGACGTTTTCGGAATTGCCTACTATAAACCCACACTGTTCTTCGCCTATTTCTAGTTTTATTTTCTTTTTAACCCTGTACATGATGATCAATATTAAAATCTTTGTGATGTGACTTATTATGCTGATTGTTCGATTTTGATTACACTCCAAGGCTTCTGACGTTTTCGGAATTGCAATAAACCAACTCGTAAGTAAGATATCGCATACTCACTCGTGCACGTAAAACCATGTACTGTGGGTAGCAATGTCATTGTAAAGATCAAGGATTGTCCAGGGATCATTAAAGCGGTTTAATAACTAAGGAATTCACGTATTTGGCCCCCAAATAAATGCATTACATATGGAAATTAATATACGGACATGGAAATAACTAGTTAATGTTCTTAAAGTGTTCCCCGTTACAAGACCATATGCTGTGAATTAGTCTTAATATTGAGTCACTCAATCGATTTCCATTTTCATGTTGTCTAAGTAACAGTTGAAATTAAGGTCCTGATATTACTAGCAACAGACAAAATTTGTGAGAGAAAAATAGTTATTTAAACTAACGTGAACATGCAGATCACTAGTTTAAACTTAAAATTACGAATTACCTCTAGTTTTGAATATAGGGGTGGGCTTAAGGGTGTGGATGTAGATGCAGTCCAGTGGCTGGCAAATCATATTCCTGATTCCCGAATGAACTAGTCGTTCCCTTATTGTAGAGTAAATTAAAAAAAAAAATTGTTATAAGGATCTTCATTTTTTCATATAACAGGACATAGCATTACAGAACAGATCCTTTCTACGGTCTCATAGCTACTGCTTCTGATATCGGAACGACAAGGTTCTGTTTAAGGTGATTCCCATACATCTCAGCTCTCTTTTAACATTTCTGCAATTTATTGCGAGACATTTGACGTCAGCCTTAACAATCCTATTGTCCATAGAGCACCATAATACAGACGTCTTTTCTAGGTTGATAACGCCACCCATCTCTGTTCACCAGTCGATCGCTTTGTTTATTGTCACTTGCACTTTTTCAACTACTTGCGTCCTTTATCTCCACTGGCTGTTCGCAAGGACATCATCTGCAAATGTCAGTACCCTTTCACCTCCCGGTGCTTCAATTCTTGCAAACTTGCTCGTGTATACATTTAACAGCACAGACAAGTTTGCAGATCCAATAATCAAGGCGGAGAGTAAACCTCGAGAGTGCAGGCCAGCCGCTTTCCAATTCACCACCCAAAGGTGGACACGCTTTTTCATAAGCGTGTGCATCAAAAAATCATATCTGATTATATATGTCCTAAAGATGCAGTACTGCTGTTGACACTGTTTCTTTTCGAATCTGGAACCCATAATTAACACCACAAGTAAATGTTGCTGCATTTGCTACGTATCTTCTTTGGCTGATAACTACTGGTGGAAGTTTCTTTTAATTTCCAAGTATTACTACAGCTTAACAGCAATTACCTTCCGTAAACCTTGCCAAATATATCCTGCAAGATAATAACCTTATTGTCACTGTGTCTTGAATGGTCTTTGCCTGACGTGTGGAGTGGTATTAAATAGCTGTGCAATTACTCCTGGGGTACTGGTTCCTAATGCAGATGGTAAAGCAAGTAGACAGCTCATGAGAGTGACCACCTACCATGCTCGGTATTGGTTTCTATACCTAGCAATATCAAGGATACGAGAGGAGAAAGGCCTTCAAAAATTAGCGTTTCAACAACCTTAATGGACGCCTGAGACAGTGGTGGAACCCTGAAGTAGATAGGTGTGAAAGTCAAAGAGAGCTGCAATGCATTGTTTACAGACATTACGACAGACACTACAAAGCACACAAGAAGATATAAGAATGCGGAAAGAGTAGAAAAGGAAATAGTCGAGGCATTAAGCTCTGTGCAGTTATGTAAAAAATATCTAAATGAAATCAATTCAGGATTGAGTTGGGAGGCGCTAAGACTATTGGAAAGGCACACGATGATGCTGAATGGCCTCAAGCGTACTGGGTGTAGTGTGCTAGCCACATATTCTATAGACCGATCGGCACTCGATGGGTAATATCACGCCGGTCGCCTTTATTTAACTTAACATTTCCTGGTACCTAGTTTAGACTGAATTGACCTGAGAATCCAGGTCAATTTAAAAACGAAATCCGTCTTCAGTTCGATGTGACCACATGACTACTGTGCCGACAGGCAAGCGTCCAGGCACATGTTATAATGTGCACTGACAGAATGCAAGGTCAAGACATTAAAAAACAAAAATTACAGCTAAGAATTTAATACCGCAAATCATTGAGAAGTTGACTAGCTTTAGTTAATCCACAAGTGGGCAGGCGTTGACTTGACAGATAATGTGAACATTGTTTTTGTGTTGTTAACAAAATTTTAACAGATATTCATTGTATTAGCCAGGATGACTTAGTATCTAGTTGTATTTCTTTATCTGCTGTAATTTGATTATTATATTAAATTGTTGTGTCTGTTCACACACCTTTTTACAGGTATATAATGGAACAGGAACAGTTCGGGGTATTCCATCAGATATATGGACAACCTGCATTGCATGGCAAAACGCTACAGGGAACCTTCAAGCAACTTACTATTTCAGTAGTGAGTAATAAACAGGCATACAGCCAGATTGTAATTGTCACTGATGTACACATTGACTATTTTTCTTGCTGTTGGGCTAAATAACCAGCACAATTACACGTTACAGCTAACCAAACATAGCTCTAGTAGTCATCATTTATGTCTGCAGTTACAGAAATATATTATTGGAATCATCGGATTAGCTTTTTATCAATCCATGGGGTCATGGTTTTGTACCAGTTCCCAATGTAATATTAGGGACGTTCATTTGAAACCTGTTCCAATGGCTTTATTACAAAAGCATGAAAGAAACATTAACAGGTGTGGTAGAATTAAACAAAGCATTCATTTTGAATCAATTATGCACCATGGGTTGGTCAGAAGGAGTCGCCGTAGACATTCAGGCTAGGATCCCATTGTTGCTTAGGTAAGCGGCGAATGCCGTCCGCAAAAAAAGATTCTGCTCACTGAACCAAGTGTTTACCACGTTCATTACGTCTGCATCTGTGTGAAATCGTTGCCTCTTTAGAGCTTTTTTTAGAAGTCCGAACAAATGAAAATCACATGGTGACAAATCAGGATTATAGGCTGGATGTTGCAGAATTTCCCACTTCTTCCTTTCCAATGCTTCCTGCACAATCTTTACGATATGCAGGCGAACATTATCGTGCAACAAAATCACACCGCGAGAAAGCATGCCGGGTCATTTATTCTTGATGGCTTTTTGCAGCTTGTCTAGTGTTAGCGAGTAGTGGGTAGAGTTGATGTTGACACCAGGTTCTTTAAAGTCGGCAAACAATAGCCCTTCATGGTCAAAAAATGCGCTCAGCATAACCTTACCAGCGGAAACCTGTAACTGCAATTTTTTGGCTTTTGGTGATCCAGCATGCTTCCATTGTATGCTCTCTCATTTGCTGCTCGGCTCAAAGTGGTGACACCATGATTCATCGCCTGCACTATGCGGAAGAGAAATGCATCACTCTCCACTCTGTAACACAGCAAGTGGTTCAAACACCATCCCATTCGGTCCTCTTTTTGGTGGTCGGTCAACATCCGTGGTACCCACTGTGAACACACCTTCCGATATTGAAGTTTCTTACGAACGAACTTTTGAATTGTCCCAATTGACACTTCAAATTCTTTCGCTAGCGAACGTTTGCTTCGACAACGGTTCATCTGTGCTGTTGATAAATTTTGGCGATGGTTTTTTCTGGTGCAACAATATGCGCTTGACCCGGCCGTCAAAGATCTGTTATGAACTGACATCCTTTCCGAAACATTCGAGTCAAGTATGTCACTGTTGTCTTCGACACACATTTGTTACCGTGCGATGCCTGCATTCTTCGATGAATGTCCACTGGTCGACATCCTTCAAATGAAAGAAACTGAACCACCGCTCTTTGAGCTTCTTTCAAAGGATTTTGGATCAACGCGGCCATTTTCTCAACGGTCATAAACAGAACCTATGCATCATGGAACAATAAGCACGTGCTCTTGTATTCATTGGTCAGTACTTATCACATGACTATGACATGATCATGTTCAACGTACGCAATTACGGGCGGTACGGCACGAACGGATTTAAAATGAAAATACGGTCCTAGCAGAAAGATAGAAGGAACGTTTCACTCTGCAATGATTTACAGGATAAGACCAACAAGGAATGATTTACAGGGAAACAGATAAGAGATAAGCAGCCTGGAAGTCATTTCAGTACTCATCATGATCATCATCAGCCTCCTCTTTTGGCGTCATGCGTGGTGGGGAGGAACAGTCATCGCCGCAGCACTGAATAGTGTCATTCCGCGTGATTGTACAACGTCTTTAATGTTGTCAATCCATTTTCTTCTCGGGCGTCCTGTCGCTCTGGTAGCAGATCTTCTTTAGTTCACGGTGTTGCATTCTAACGAGATGACCAAACCATTTAATCTTCTGTCGTTCAATATATGTGGCACAAATTGTTGATCCCACTGCCTGTCCGATGACATCATTTCTTATTCGGTATCGTATAGTCAAGCATCTCATCTCACATGTGTTCATTATGCGTAAATGTGATTTGACAATGTCCAAGTTTGACATTGGTAGCATAGACCTGGTGTGAATATGCTATTTATTATCTGTCATTTTGCTGAGATAGGTATATGTGGATGTTTCAGCATGGGTGAAAGTTGATATATACGCGCATCTGCCTTTTGACATTTCACTTCGTTTTCTCTGTCTATTCTGTGATCATACTTCCAAGATATTTGAATTCTATAACGTGTTTCAGACATGTGCTATTTATCAGTATAATTACTGATCCAGGAGTACATGTTAACTTGCATTACGTCAGTTTTGACTGTATATATATTCATATTGTATCTGCTGCATGTTGAACATTTGAACTCAGCTTGTAAATATGATTTTGCAGTGTTCCCTCGTCGCTATAAAACAGACACTGATTGTCTGCAAATAAAAGCTCATTTATTGCTCGTGAATCTGGTGTTTCAGCTGAAGAAGATGATTTCGAAATTTTCGGAATCTGTTCTGTCAAAGCCTGCTTCTGTCTACATTGATATTAAATAGCAGGAGGAGGGGGAAGAGCACACATCTTGTCTCGCTCATACAGTTAATAAATAAACATACATGTATTGTTTGGCACTCATAGAAGTAGGGGAAAGAAGTAACGACTTGAGTATGCACTAGACAACATACAAATTGAAAGCTATATTTACCGACCGGGATTAGAACCTGTACCCTCCAAAGGACGACAGCGCCTCGCTGCAGGAACAAGTATACTTCAACGCATGACCAACCAGACACCCCTAAAAATGTGTCTTCATTAGCCAGGTCTATCATTCACATGAACCCACAACTATGGAATAAGAACAGAATTCGTATCTAACCATTGAAATAGCACCATAAGTCTCAGAATTTTATATTAAACCGGCATTAGTCGAATAGCAAATATACAAACACATGTTCGAATTCTGGTTGGTAACTATACTGGAAGCTTTCAATTCTTATGTTGTCTAGTGTGTCCTCTAGTCTTTATTTCTTTCCCTATTTATGATCTGTCTTAGTGGCTGTCAGAAGTCGGTGTATTAATTTCATTAACGCTGCCGGGCGAGCACCCAAATTGTCAGAATTCCGGACTGAGACCACATTTTGTCAGAAAGGTAGTCCATAGACCACAATTTGTCAGGAACGTATGGGCGTTGCCGCCATATTAAGTACTATCACTGGCAAGCAACCCTAATTTGTCATAAATTGACTCGGGACAAAACCTATATGGCTGAAATAAAGAATACTTCCCCAAGAATACAGCTGAGAATGGCCGGTTACTATAATTCGCTGGTCTTGGTACCCACAATGAGTGGGAAAGGGAAGATTAGATGCCTAGATTTTGTTTTATAATGGAGAACTAGGCAGGGCAGGTTTTCCCCCTGACAAAAAGCCCCTCCCTGGTGTGTAATTTAGACCCCATCAAGGTAAGCAAGGCAATTGCTTCTCTTGGGAAAAAAGTATAACTATTGAACTATGAGTTAAAACAAACTACAACTCTTTATTACTATCGCTATGAAAAACTAATGATTTGTACGATGATGATGGTAAGGACTGTGCTACGACTTTTACAAAATTCATATGTAGTAAGTAAATAAATCAAACCTGCACGTAACTTCTTTTAGACTGTTCGGTTCTGTGGTATGACGTCGGGAATATAGGTGAGATGATGTCTTAATTCCAACAGGATCAGCTTATCGGTTCTCTGGAGTAATGTCCAGTCCTGACGCTACCTGGTATTTCATCGATTTCGGGGTCTATAAACTGGCGCTCTTGTTGAGAGCTTGAAATATATAATCAAGAAATGGAATTGTCTAGTTCTATACCAATACAATACTAGGTAATACATACACTCTATCACCCACATGTACACACCCACATTGACAAGTCTGGCAGTGTTTCTCTTCCCACTTTACTGCGTTCACTCTCCCCTTTCTCGCTCTATATCTCCTACTGTCGAGTCAGGGAGGACTTTTCCGGTCGCCGAACACACCAGTAGTTACATCTCATGCTTTCATTGTAACGGCCCTATCATGAAATATGAAATGTCCTAAGTCATGTGACTAAATCAGATACCCGGTTCTTTGCAGCTGCTCTGTCAAAGGTTGCTTAAGTAGATCAAATGGTCAGTGGTGTTATTACAAGAGTGTCTGACCGCCGGGCGTAAGTGCCGGTGGTCATTCTCTGTGCCAGGCCTCAGTGAGCTATGATGAACGCTAGTTCACCACGCACTGAAAGGGCTAAGCATATGTAACAGCGCACAGATAAATAGGACTAACGAGTTCTTTGTTTGAGTATAAATAGAGATTTATTTCATCTTGATGACAACTTCTACAACCTTCATACAACATGGCGTCTTCTCTCTTCCAGGCCTAGATGTTGACTGCCTCCTAACAACCAACTACGTCACGACTTGAGCATCCTTCTTCCCATTCCATCCTGGTGCTCAAGCGTGCTGTAGTTTTGCCCACCCAATATACACATACTGCTACACCTTCCTATGTTTTCGAAAGACTTTTTCTCTTAAAAAGTCTTTACTCCCAATCCCCTTACTCTATTCCCCCTCTTTCCTTACCTCCCACAACTCCTCTAACCTTCCCCAAACCAACTTTATTTTAAGTAAAACAATCTATTCGTAACTCTTTCCCCTGCCATATAGTAAACCACTATACATTTCTTGTTAGTTTTTGGCTCTTCACAGTTCCTGTACAAAATATATATCATAAGAACAGCTCGTATAATCGTTATCATACACTTGACATTATGAAATTCCTCACTCTTTCACAACACAGAAAACAATGTAGTTAGAAAAAGTAAAGAAGGGGTGCGCACCCAGTGAAAAGTATACAGAACGAATAGTCAACACAATCACATTTACATAAAGGAATGGATAGTCAACACAATCACATTTACCTCTCTTGCCAACAAAACTAAATTTTGTAAACAATTTATTTTTAAAATACATCTTATGAAATACATCTTTGTTCCCTATAAATCAAGTTGATATAAGTTTTCTCAACATTTATATATTCAAAATTTATATTGCCATCCACAATTTATATTTCCGTTATCTCATCTTTGACCACAAACCAACGTTCATATTCCATGAACATTTTTAATTTAATTAACGCTGATTTTTCACAGCTCCTATATCTTGCCCCCTCACTTCCCATGATCTGCTTCCTTGTCCACCTTTATATATACCCCAGCTTATATGCTGCCATTCACAGTCATATACCCCACCTTATATCTTCATATAATGCAGCTCCTATTTTACTTTCTCACAGCCATTCCCGACCTATGTTTCTAATACTTCATATCCATAAGAACCTTTTCATGCCGATTATCACAGCCACATAATATTCACAAAGAGAATGTATGTGTCTCTCTATTAGCCCCTTAGTAGTTTTATTAACTCTTTTCTGAACGAAGGGTCTTAAATAAAGCCCCATGTATTTTCTCTATTCTAGCCAACACCATAACTATTTGAAAACTAAACTTACTTAATTAAATTTGTAACATATTTACTAACAAGGTAACCTAATACACAAAACAACTTATTTAAATTATGAGTTAAGCGACATAAAATCAAAACAGGACATCATACCCCCCAAATAATTTTTTACACAAATTTATGTTTCCCCTCATATTAACTAAAGATATCAACTCATTCAAAGAAAAACACATTTTTAAAATAATATAACATGCATCTTATCAAATCATAAGAAAATATTCTATTACTACCTATCACTACTGGTCTCTTTTACGGACCAATAGTTTGTACGCAAAAGTCTAAGAACACCACAATCCTATTCTACAATCAAATAATAACAATCATTTTACAGGACCAAACCAAGCAAAAAAAATATATTATATATGAGGCATTAAAAACTCAGACTCAATAAAACAACTGTCTTCTCGCTAAAGAGAAGGTTTTCAAAAAAATATAATTCACTTAGAATTAACTACGTAAAGTGACCAGCAACATTGGCCTCTTATACGAACCAATGTAACACATATCTATTCACACAAGTCATTCCATTATTTTTTATAACCGAGAAAACAAAACAACTCACTGCCAAGTATATATATATCTGTTACCTACAGACCAATTTCTTAACTTAGAACAATATCTGTTCTCTCTACACACAAAAAAAAATCACTAATCAACAATGACCGTACTATCATTGATTCTCTCCCCTCACAATTTTCTATCTTTTTCCAGCCTAACTCCTAACACATCACAATATCTGGAATATCATCTTAAGCAAGCACTGTAAACTACAGGTCAACTCATTTTATCTATTACTAATGTGGCGATTATTCTAATGTCACCAGCCGTCATCTATCTACTAATTAACCTGTGGCTCGGCACACCAATTGTTTCCCTTGGATTTGTACCAAACATCACTACAACTTCTTAATCATTACCGTTAACCACGGTATTTCTAGCACCAATAAAAACTTGTCTATTTACTATAGAGTACATCTACCTGCTGTACCATTAACTAACTTATCTATCTACGAAAACTCAAGAAGTTGAAACATAAAATCAACCAGCAATTCCATCACGGAGAAAAAATTATATGCCTCATTCGAACCTACATCTATATTAGTTATCTCAATGCTTAACTCCTCCTCAAGACCATTTATGAAAAGTATCCATAGAAGCCTTTTCCACTTCCACCGTTTCATATACTTCATCAAGTATCTCTTTCCTTTTTACATCATGAAACTTATATCTTGCTATCTGCAGTATTTTCTAATCATTTACTTCTTACGTTTCCACTTCTTCAATAACTCCAAGTTTCTTTGAATAAGTGCTATCTCCACATCAGTATCTTCTTCTTCGTATAACTTATTAGTTTCTTCCATACTACTATTTGATTCTGACTTTTCATCCATTTCCTCTTCTTCATCTGTATGTCTCTCGCTAGCAGCCGCTAATCTCTTCCGTTCAATATCCCATCTAATTTGTCTATCATTATTTCTTAAGGACCTTTCTAGTAGAGGCATATCTTCACCGCTTGTTGAATAATCTCTAATTCTTCTCTGTCTTTTTACTTCTCTTTCTCTTTGTTTATCCATTCTTCTTTTCGTTGCTTGTCTAGTATTCTTAAATGGAGCACCTGTTTCCTCTTCCATAGATTCTATACTATCATAATGACTCTCATTCACATTTTCTTCTTCTACCGTTTTCGGTATTGTCTGTTCTTGAGTATCATCGTAAACTGGAGTTGTTATTAACTGATTTTGTGCTGGATCTTTTCTAAAACCTGGGGTTATTGTAGCTCCTCTGACGACTTGTTCATCTAAATATCCAGTGTCTGAATAATAATAATTATTATAATTATTATTTCCCCTCTCATCCTCATCTCTTCTTAAGTGTTCCACGTGTGCCCTTGCCACATGTCCCGTGACCTGGTTCTTGATACTATACGATACTTTTCCTAGCTTTTCCAAAACGTAATAACCTGGAACCCAACGAGCATCAAACTTAGAGTTCCTTCTATGCTTCTTATAATAAACTCTATCACCTACTTTAAACTCCTGTAATTTTGTATTCACGTTTTTGTACTTTTTCTGTCTTTCTCTAGCTTTAATTATATTATTCTTTAGTCTTACGTGTGCTTTGTGCATTTCCTGTATGATAGTCTCTTGAAAGTCTTCCCCCATATATTTCCGTCTTGGTTCTAACAGATTATCTATAGGTAGTACTGGTTCTCTCCCGTATATTAAATAGAATGGTGAAAACCCCGTGCTCTCATTTTGATTTGTGCGTATAGCGCTAAGCGCTGGTCCCAGGAACAAATCCCAATCTTTTTCATGTTCATCGACGATCTTTGCTATAATATCGTATAATGTCCTATGTTGTCGTTCATTCTTAGCATTTGAAGAAGGTCTATAGTATGAGGTCTTTATATGGTTTATATTCAAATCTTTTAATAACTTTTCGAGTTTTTTATTTACAAATTCCCTACCATTATCCGTAAGTATACTTTGTGGGCAACTAAATCTTGGTACGAACTCTTGTAAAAAAATATTAATGACAGTATCTGCGCTCTTATCTGGGATTGCATAAACTTCCGGCCAAAGACTGTAGACGTCTACTATATGAATTAAATACACGTTTCCTGACAATGTTCTAGGGTGAGGACCCGATATATCTAAACTAATTTTTTGCATAGGAAACTGAGGAAAATCTGTATCTTGTAAGGGACACTTAATTATTTTCATATTCCTTAATCTGCATCTTTCACACGTATCTATATATTTACAAGCAGATTTAAATAAGTTCGGCCAATAATATTTACTCGTAAGTGCTTTCACCAACTTATCACGACCGAGATGACCATTCTCATCATGATATGCTTTTAAAACTTCATTTTCCAAATGTTGTGGAATATATTTCCTTAGCTGTTCGTTCCTTTCACTCATATAATATAACTGTTCGTCGTCTTGCAAAACTAAATAATTCTTCTTATATTTATTCTCCTCCGTTTCTTTTAACTTCTGTTTTATTTGTAAGACTTTTGGATCTAATTCTTGTTCTTCTTTCATATTAAATTGTGCTAAATGTGGGTCTTCTGCTCTAGGTTCAGACTCTTGATCCGATGGTAAACTCTCAAACTCTTCTCTATTTATTATGGCAGAATCTAATATATTTACTTGCCAGTTTCGGTCGTCGATCTCTGGTTCACCTTCATCTTCTGTATCTCCTGATGACTGTGGATACGGGATCCTAGACAATAAATCAGCACATGTGTTAATCCTACCTGGTATGTATTCAATTTTTGTATTGTATCCGTGTAGATTCAATGCCCACGTCTGTATTTTCCTGTTCTGCACTGGAGCTTCTAACAGAGATTTTAAAGGCATATGGTCAGTTCTAATAACAAAATTTGCGTTATGTAAATAGTAGTTAAGTTTCTGTAGAGCATAATGAATAGCATAAGCCTCCTTCTCAATAGTCGACCATTTCTTTTGAGACCTGCTAAGTTTATGAGACAAGAAATAAATTGGCCTTTCATTTTTAACTCCTGGTATTCCAGATTCTTTTCCTTCATATGGTTGAACCAAACACGCTCCTATAGCATTATCAGAAGCATCTGTATATAGTATTAACTGTTTATTCAAATCTGGATGCGTCAATAGTGGTACCACTGTTAAGCTATTTTTTAAACACTCGAACGCTTTTTGACACTCATCATCCCACTTAAATCTAGCGTATTTGTCCGTTAAATTAGTAATAGGTTCTGCTATTTTTGAAAACCCTGGGATAAAGCGCCTATAATACCCACAGGTTCCAATAAAAGCACGCACTTCTTTTACGTTAGTTGGAGGAGGTAACTCTTTAATAACCTTTATCTTGTCCTGGTCTGGTTTAATTCCGTCTCTATTAATAATATACCCCAAATATTTTGTTTCTGTTTTTAAAAACTGGCATTTACTAAGCTTCAATTTAACATCATGTACTCTTAATCTGTCGAATACTAATCTGACATGTTTTAAGTGATCATCCACATCCCCTGCTGTATAGATTAGAATGTCGTCTATGTATGCCAATGCAAACTTTTGCATACCCTCTAATACCTCATTTATTAACAGCATGTAGTGAGATGAAGCCGTTCGAACCCCGAATGGCATTCGTAAGAATTCGTAAGAACCCATATGAGTACAAAAAGCACTCTTCTTTTGAGCGTCTTCCGACATCGGGATACACCAGAATCCTGATCTTGCGTCTAGTGTCGTGAAGAATGTAGAGCCATTAAGCAGCCCCAAAATATCATCAATCACCGGCAGTGGGTACGCTACATTCTTAGTGATTTTGTTCAACGCCCGATAGTCACAGCAGAACCGATTTGAACCATCAGGTTTGGTCACAATTACTATCGGAGATGACCATTCTGACTTCGATCTTGTTATTATCCCTGCTTTCAACATATCTTCTATTGCCTTTTCAACAACTTCCCTATTTCTTAATGGAGTTCTATATGGTTTTAAACTAATTGGTGGATGGTCTCCCGTGTCTATTTCCATTGTAACTGTTTTTGTCCTTCCCAATTCTAAATCATTAATTGCAAATACATCCTGATTTTCTTTTATAAGTTGTTCTAATACTTTCTTATTTTCTGGTGGAGCTTTTAACTGTGCCAACAATTCTTGTTCCCTTGTCATTTTGTCTAGTGAATGTATTTGGGCTGTATTTCTTCTGAATGGATGGATCAATTCATCCATTTGTACGTTCCCTCTTCTTCCGTGTCCGCGTCTGTTATTAACTCTTTCACTAGAAGTTTTTGAATAATTTGTTCCCGACATTTCTACTCTATCCGTTGCCAATATGTCACTAATGTTATGTTCTAGTTTGGCTATTACACATCCTCTGTATAATTTAATTTCTCTACCTGTATTGTTAATAATCATTACTGGAAAGGTTAAGTGTTTATCTAACGATATTATTCCATCCGGGACCTCAAGACCAGGCCCATCAATTACTTCCTTTTGCAATTCAGTGATTCTAACTGTGTGTCCTGCCACATAATATGGGTTTCTCTTTACCTTGGCTTGTATCAAATTAACCGACTGTGGTTTTAACGTCGTGGACATTTTAATTCTAACTAGTGCCGATATATGCATGTCTTCTTCCATATCTACATACACGTCCTTGAATTTTAATTTGTGTAAATCAAAGAGAAGTCTCACTCCATTTTTTATTAAAAAATCTCTCCCTATAAGCATGTTTCTATTTAAATCTTTCACTACATGAAAAAGATGTCTTACGTTGATCCCCCCTAATTTAAAATTGATCATTGTCTGTCCAATTACTTGTAAATTCTGTCCTGTAACAGAGTGAAGATTATTATGACTCTTAAATATTCTACAATTTCTCATTATTTTATACAAAAAACTTTCTTTAATTACACTAACCTGAGCTCCTGAATCAATTAATGTACGAACTCTATATTTTCCTATTTCTATTATACATGAGCTATGATCTGTTTTATTTTCTGTAAACTGTTTGATTTCATCTAGTTGAAAGTATTCTCTACTCGTCCTACTATGCCTGTTATTAACATATTCTTTAAACCTTGGGACCTTATTATTTTCCCTCCTACTACAGGTCCTATTTAATAGGTAGGGCGCCGGTTTTCCTGCGTTCTTGTACCTGTAAAATGCTTGTGTCTATCTTCAACATTCCTATTCAACCTGCTATTGCCATTTCTACTTTGTGTATTCGACTGGACACGCCTGTTATCACAAAAACGAGAAACATGTCCGCGTTGACCACAAAACCAACAGACTATATTTGTGTTGTTCGTTTTACCTACTGTCTCACTTGTAGGATACCTCATATGTCTTCTTTCATCATAAGCACTTCTATTACTACCTTGTAACGTCTGTATACCTCCTCTCCTATTCCATCCGAACCTTGTTTGTCCTATCTCCATGGGCTCCTCAACCCTGTCTTCTCGACTAGTTCCTATTTCTCGTCCTGTTCTCAATCTAAATCTACGTCTCAAATTTTCTTCTTGTACTGCAATATCTACAGCTTGTGATAACCTCTCGGGGTTTTCTCTCATCAGCTTAAACTTCAATCCATCGGATTTTATGCCATCTACAAAAATCCCGACTAACATCCTCTCCACCTCCTCTCCTCGTACATTCTGTCCTAAGAATGCTTCTTCAGCCAGGTTAATCAACCTATCGCTGAACAATTGTACCGTCTCTCCAGTGTTTTGTTTAGACTGTCTCAACACCGAAAACACATGTTGTGGATCCGTTATTTCCGCGTACTTATGGGCCAGGTCGTCTTTGAACTGCTCCCATGTCTCATCTACTCTAGCCTTTAATTTTCTTCGGATATGATCTGAAACCGGTTCTGTTGCCGCCTGATAAGCAAGTCTCATTTTCTCTTCATCTGATGCAGACACCAAATAACCATATTTCTCTATGGAAGTTACCCACTTCTTAAAATCTCTTGCCTGTCCACTAAACTTAACAATTTCAGTTGCCATTCCCTGTTGTTTTATGACCGTATTAAGTCTACCTACCGCTGTTCCTACCCCCGTTAAAACTTGTGCCAATGAATCTTGTTCCGTCATGCTGAAATATTTCTATATATAGCAATAAAATCAATTTCACACTTGTAACCAGCTAAATTAACAATATGATCGTATTTACTTTACACAACAGAATTGTTCAACTAGTCAATTGTACGTAAAATAATATTTAAAGTTCACCAATTACCCTAATTTGCTCCCGATCCAAGAAAGACGGATTCTTCTACGTTCGTTATCAGGTAGAATTCAAACGCCAGGAGTCTGTGCCAGTTGAAATGCTCTTCCAATCGATCACGCACTTCAGGTAGTTTCTTCTTCTCAGTAACTTCAACCCTTGGTTGGGTCCCTACCAGCCTTGCACCTTCTATTCACCCGATAACAGGGCACATCAAAGCGACGTCTTGAGAATCGGTGTAATTCAGGAAAGTGATAATTTCAGTAGGTCGGCAGCCCAGTCTGCCTCTCCCACTTCCGAGAGTTCTTTAGCGGTATCGCTGCTGTTAATGAGCTTTCCATTTCTTCTTATTCCTCAAAAAGTCTCAAGGTCAGGATTCTGCGGCTTTTAGTTCGCTCCAGGCAATCTATCTTAACGAGAAGTAGACAACTGCTCTGTTAGTAAAATGTTTCTACTTGATTCGACTTGCCTTGAAGGTTTCTTTTTCCTGAGCCTCTTATTTCAAACGATCCAGAAAAAACGTGCTGGTCTTTCTCACTCTTTTGCTCAGCGAGATGATCACCACTGTACAGCAACTCACCCTGGCAAGCCGGCTTTCATAACTCAGGTGACAACGACTGCCTATACATCTAGGATTCTTGATAGCAACGAGGACTCTGAAAAATATTTACAGACAACCACCCCTAGCCGGGCTTTTGGCTGCTGTAATTCTCACAGACGACGTAGTGGCCATTTATCAACTTCGCTTTTTCGTTCAACATAAGTATAGAACCGTGCCGTAATTATGTCTCTGGGTATTTGATGCAAGCAGAACGAGATCTTCAAAACTTTAATTTTAGTTCGATGTTCGACCTGGACAGCATATTGTGATTCTGCGACACTCCAAGTTCGTATCCTGTGTCATGGGCACCAATTCAGTCCTTTGTAACAGCGCACAGATAAATAGGACTAACGAGTTCTTTGTTTGAGTATAAATAGAGATTTATTTCATCTTGATGACAACTTCTACAACCTTCATACAACATGGCGTCTTCTCTCTTCCAGGCCTAGATGTTGACTGCCTCCTAACAACCAACTACGTCACGACTTGAGCATCCTTCTTCCCATTCCATCCTGGTGCTCAAGCGTGCTGTAGTTTTGCCCACCCAATATACACATACTGCTACACATACCATATACCCGTTACCTATTTAGGTAATGTCTACACCACAACACATCTGCTTCAAACACAATCGGGCTAGTAACATCTAATATTCTCCATGGAGTTCACATATTACACATATAGCTTGCTACAGCACTAGATAATATACCTAGGCGCTTCTCATAACACTAGCACACAATTATTTATCATTGTGGGTTAATACCATATGACATTCAATATCTCTAACAAATACTACACATTATGCACTGCACCGTGAAAGTATGCATAGTCAGTCAATCAATCAATCAATCATGTGCCATGCCGGAAAGCGTGGGCGGTCATGACTCGCCATTTCACTCGATCACCGGAGTCGTGGTTCAGCTCAGTGTTCCTGTCTCGTTCATGCCATGTGGCCAGCCATCCAGGTATTTTCCTCTCGGTCTTCCTCTTGGTCTGTTCCCCTCGATCTTGCCAGTTGTCAATAAGTTCTCCAATCCATTTCTTCTCATAACATGTCCAAAAAATTTTGACTGTCTTCGTCTAATTTCTCTAATCAGTCTACGATTTTCATTTGTCTCCTGTAGTACTTGGTCATTGGTTTTTCTATCTGTCCATGGTACTCTTTGCATTTTCCTCAGAAACCACATTTCTGTAGCCATCAAATGTTTTTCAGCTTGACTGCACATTGTCCAAGTTTCACATCCATACAAAAGAACAGGCTCTATGTACCCCCTCAACACTCTTTTTCTCGTTTCAATTGACATCTTTTTATTGGTCAGAATGTCTTTCATCTTGCTAAAGGCTACTTTCGCCATGGCGATTCTTGTTCTAATCTCTTCAAGGCATCTCCCATCAGATGTTATGACTGTTCCGAGATAATTGTATCGATTCACTTGTTGAAGAATATTCCCATTTATTTGAATATTACATTGTGGTACTTCGTTCTACTAGTGACGACCATAACCTGTGTCTTCTTACAATTTAATTCCAACCCCAGCTGCTCACTGTGTACAACAACCGCATCTACTAATTGTTGCAGATCCTGTGCATTGTCTGCAATCAATACTGTATCATATGCATATCTAATGTTATTGATGTTTCTTCCTCCAATGCTGATTCTATTTATATCTTCTACATTTCTGAAAATATTTTCACCATATAGGAAAAAATGATCTGGAGACATTACACATCCCTGCCTAACACCTCTTTTAATAGGTTAATATTGTCCCACTTCATTATCAATCCTTATGGCAGCTTGTTGTTTCCAATATATGTTTTTTATAATTCTAATATCTTTTCCATCAATTTGTAGATCTGCAAGCATATCCACCATGTTGACATCTCTAACTCTATCAAAAGCCTTTGTGTAGTCAATAAAGCAAAGATGTATATCCTTGTTTACTTCTATAGCACGTTCAATAACTGTTCGCAGCATATACACAGCATTTACTGTACCCTTTCCTACTACAAACCGACATTGTTCTTCCCCTATTTCAGGTTGTATTTTCTTCCTCACTCTTTGCATGATACTTCGAAACAAAATCTTTTTGATGTGACTCATTATACTAATTGTTCTATGTTGATCACATTCCAAGGTTCCTGATTTCTTTGGGATTCAATAAATACAGAATTACATAATTCAGAAGGTATATCTCCAGTATCATATAATGTGTTCAGCAGTCTGGTGACTTGCATAGTAACAATTCAAAATATGCATGTAATGATATTCCTAATAATAGTATAACGAATGAGTTAGTAATACTATTATTTACAACGAACTGAGACAATAAACAGTTCTCATAGGAGCAACAAATACGGGACAGCCGAAATGTAAGTCTGCTCTATCTGTCGTTACTTAGCCATTGCCGTGTTAAAGAATTAAAAGAAATATAGTCATTTGATTATATTCTGTACAAGAAAATGCACTCATCAAAAGACGCCCATGCTAGTTCTCACAGAAGTATCAAACATTGGACAGCCGAAATGAAGGTCGGCTCGAATCTGTCACTACTTAGCCACTGCCATGGTAAGAACCAAATCTAGTAAGACACTACACATCTACCCGATGAGAAAATAAAAGTTTTCAGTCAAGTAACAAGAGCCAATGATAGTTCTCAATGAAATAACCAGAGTCGGTAAATCTGAAACTGGTGAATAGTTACTACAAAATAATATTCAGAGGAAATCCTAGACAAGAAAATGGATCAGCTTATGAAAGTTATACATATTAAAAGTCTCTTTCTATTACCTGATACAAAACTAGGGACATCTAATTTTATACTCGCAAAGTTCAGTCTAGTTATGCGGGCTCTGAATTACTCTTATCTATTGGGTAACTTTGATTCCTATTTGATCTGGCGGTGACTGTTAGTTATGTGTTTATCCTGTAACAGCTGTGGTGTCCGTCCTTTCACACCGTTAACCGTAGCAAGGTTTTCCATAGCCTCGGGTATGGCCTTGAGGTGTTAGCCCAGGGATTTGTATCACTCAGGGAGTTTTCACCTTGCGTCTCGATTCAGCCTGACCTTCACACATTTGAGTCGCCCAGTAGCCCCATTCCGTCTATCGTCTTCGCGAATGTGTATGCGAATTCACACCTTGCCGTCCTATCTTTCGATCTGGGGAACGTCAAATGTGCTAATTGTGCGATTAGCCTGTGGTCGTTCTAATTGTCGGCCGTCTTCTTGCGTAATCATACATCATAGCTTGATAGACGATGAGAAGCTTGATTTATCCTTTATTCTGCTAGTTTCTCATTTCTCTCTTTTTGAATACTTTTTTTTTGGTGTATGGGAGGCATTTTTGTGAAACTCGCGACGTTCTATGACAGTGGTCTCAAAGGTGATTTGAGGTTTTTTGTTTTGTTTTTTGGTTGAATTAATATTTACCTATGTCACTCATGATTGACTGAAAATATCTTATATATCTTTATGTGTTCTTATTGCACTTTGGCTCGAGTGGTACATGGCTATGATATATTCTAGCAATTGTTCTTGCATCCAGTGTGGATAGAATATCAGTGCAACTTTTATCTTCCCTGAGAGCAAATTGTACTTTGCTTAACTGTTGTTCAAATATGGGTGTAGTTCTTTGTTCCAATAGTTCTGCCTACATATGACGCAGGAGTGATATGCTTGCTTGCTTGTGTTCGTTGGCTTGAGCTCCAACGCTGTCCTGTATGTCGGATGAAGACATCCTGTTGTCCAACATCAGTGTGATGTCATACAGGACCTGAGGTTTGCATGAGTATCCGTTGTCCCATGTCTGGCTTATTGGTGTGCAGACTGGTGGTTCCTCGCCATACAGGCAGACACTCTCTGACTTCGGAGGAATCGGCGATCCTATTGACCTTAGCCAGGACCCCAAAGGGACCTGCTGCCCAGGACGCTCGACGAGGACGCGTCAATAGGTCTTGGCCAGTATATAACCCGGCCCTGGTGCCTTGGAAACACCTCTGCGTCCCCAGGAGTGATATAACTCTGTACGTTTCGCACTCTCCAATTTGCCTTTCTTTTTCCGTCTGCGGCTTTTTTCTTCTTCCTAAGTTGCATTAAAAAGTCTTTTCAGCCATTTAACTCCTGTTATTCCATGAACCTGTATAGCTCATGTGGTTATATCCTTGTTCGAACACACCGATCTTAGAAAATATACACGCACCATATAGTTATTCCTCCAGATCACCGTGAACACTATTTACTCCGCCATGTTGACCTACTTAAATACTGATATAACAAATATAAACATCTATAAGAATGCTAACCGACAACCATGGCTTAGGTAGTGCACGTAGTTTCACGATCATGACATACCGGGCTAAAAGTCTACCGAACACTATTTTAGGGCAAATCATTTTGGATTGATTTTCACGTCGGCTTTTCAAAAAGATGGCAAGATACTGAACCAAAAGGGGTCAACAAAAATCATAAACAGTCAATAAATGCTTGGGTTGACTGCAACGTCATGTGAAGGATTCTGTATGTCGGGGAATTGTGAAAGTTGAGTTGAGTTGAGTTGAGTTAAGAACCGACATCACTGCACTCAGGACATTCCCATACGTGCTCAGTCCCCTCGTTCAACAGCCAGCGAAGAGTCATACTACTAATCGTTCCCACCGCTATCTGATTAAAAGTTCTCCTGGTCTTCCCCCTCAGTTTTGAGATTCTTTCAGAACCCCTGCCGATCCCCCGCAATCTCATTCTTTCCATATATGGGTTCTTAATCTGTTCCTCCGCCTTCTCCACCTGGTCCCACAAGCGCACGACCACCTCCCCCTTGTCCATAGGCAAGATACCACCAAGAGGTGGATTCCCTAGAATTGTGAAAATAGCTGTACTATCACCTCCGTGATAATATGTGTATCAAGAAATAATATTTCTAAAGTAAAAAAAAAATTCCTATAAATATAATGTTATTGTGCTATTCTTTTAAATGGGAACTATGGATAATATTTTGTTGTTGTTGCGCTCAATAGATGTGAACACAAGTTTATTCCATAACGTGATACTATATTTTATCACACTGGACTGATTTTTGCATGTGGCCTACCTTTCCCTATTAACATCGTCCCTCGCCATCAGGTTAAGTCACTCCGACTTCTGAGGTACTTGTAATTTACGTCCGCAAGTCAAGGACAAGAAGTCAAAATTTTAGTCTAACTGACCTATGTAGGGACTGAATCCGCTACTTCAGCATCAGTGCACCTGAAGTTTAAGAGCGAGCGCTTTTATATATTTGAATAAGAGTTTAAATGAAACTGGATAATTAAAGCTAATGAGAAGACACATTTAGTATACACATATAACCATTTATTTATGATCTACAGAGGTGGGCTGGAAAACATCATCACCAGAGCAACAAACACTTCTTCGAATAGAGATACAGGGAGCAACCAACTCTGCCAATTTTCACCATCTTTATGATTTTATCAGCTATCTTCCGTATATTGATGCAGATCCTTCCATATTTACGGTACACTACTTGTTCGTGTGTGCATTAAATATAGTAACTTGTTATAAATCTATTCATTTAAACTCTTTCTATACACATACGCCAACATACACACACACACACACGCACGCACGCACGCACGCAAGCACACACGCACACACACAATGTATGTGTTCTTGATAGTAATTTTGAAAAAGTTTACATTTTATTAACCCAAAGTTTTGATTTTCACCTTATCTAGATATCTAGTGTACATCCCTCACTGCAAGGGATCATCATCATCATCATCATCATCATCATCATCATCATCATCATCATCATCATCATCATCATCATCATCATCATCATCATCATCATCATCATCATCATCATCATCATCATCATCATCATCATCATTGCCATCGCGCTATATCGATATGGGAGAACGTCAGGGTTCGCCACCTCACACCATCTCCATAGTCACCATGTGGCCAAACCATACAGGTATTTATCTTTTTGTCTTCCCCTTGCTTTTTTCTCAAACAGTTGTCATACATTTTTCAAATATTTTTCTCTATATAGCGTTTCCAAAAATCTGGACTATTTCGAATTTCTTTAATCAATATAGAGTATTCATGTGTTTCTTGAGGGGCTGCCACATTCGTTTTAAGGTTTACCCTCTCTCCGAAACAAATGGAAGGGATCATCCAAATAAATGGAACATCCCTAAAAAGAGATAAAGAACCAACATACTTTTGAGTAACATTTGATGACAGGCTGACATGGGGAAAACACATTTAAAAAAAGCAATAGCAAAAGGAAAATAGCCATCCTGAGAAAGCTAAGTGGAACCACATGGGGGGCCAGTGGGAAAATACTTAGCAAAGTTTATCAACAGAGCATACGACCACACCTGGAATACGGGTCAACTGCGTGGTGTTCGGCATCAAAAACCACACTACAAGAGCTGGACAAAGTGCAAAATCAAGCACTTGGAGTCACCACAGGAGGGATGAGATCAACCCCTATAGCAGCAATGGAGAAAATGGGGAGGACACAAGCACTGAGAGAGCGCATAGATACGAAAACACTAATACAAGCAGAAAAGTTCCTCAGCTGTCCAGACCACTCTATGAAGAACCGATTTGAAAACGTAGCTATGGGGCGGTTGAAAAGAAGTAGTTTTATCCACCAGGCCAAACGACTCTGCAGAGAAACCACCGATATGCCCACAGTTGGTATCCCCTGGTAACTATTCCAGAGCGAACTCCATGGAAAGATGCACATAGACTATCACTACAAATCCAGACAAAAAGGAGAGGAATATTTGACAAGGAAGAACAGAACAGTGTACAGTGCAGAACAGCCACTCTCAGCTTCCTTAAAGACTAATACGCACAGGATCTCTGGATCCGAGTCTACACAGATGGGACTGCACAAAATGCTGTTCGAAATGGAGGAGTGGGAGTGTACATAGATTACCCAAATAATACTAGGGACATGGCCAGAGTTACGACAGGAAAGTACTGCCATAACTATGATGGTGACATTGACGCATTCAAGATAGCAATAGAGAAATTACTAAATACCAGCCATGGTACACAACCTGTGGTGCCATTGACAGATGCAAAATCAGTACTCGAGGTGCTCCTGTCTGGGAAATTGCAAATACTAAGGACACTACTTTCAGAACTAAGCACACAGCATAATGTCACCATACAGTGGATACCGTACCACTGTGGAGTACCTGGAATCTACAGAGCTGATCGATTGGCTAAGGAATGAGCAAAAGAAGAACAGCCTGATGTGCCCATTACATACCACCAAAATAAAAGAATGATCACACCAGTCAGAAGGCCACCAAAACCTGATCAAGACGACTACCACGTTATGGGCAGACTTGAACAAGTCATTATTATGCGCCTCAGAACAGGACACAATATATTACGCAACCACATGTAATACAAAATTCAAGATTGGTGACTCAGCCATGTGCACATGTGGTATCGCGTCACAGACAGCAGAGCACATACTTCAAGACTGCCCAAAATAAAACATATCCAGGCAAACCTTCTGGCCTAGAGAGACAACAATGGAAGATAAACTCTATGGACCGCTGAGTGAACTAAAAAAGACTGTTAGATTCATACAGGAGACAACATTGCAGCTATAGACATATTTCAAGCGAAAGAAGAAGAAGAAGAAAACGACACATACATATACCAACTTTGTTTATTAAACTCAATGCAACTCAACTTAGCTCCTTTAAATGATAAAGGAAACAAAATTGTATTAGTAATAGTAGTAGCAGTAGTAGCAGTAGTAGTAGTAGCAGCAGCAGCAGCAGCAGCAGTGGTAGTAGTAGTAGTAGTAGTAGTAGTAGTAGTAGTAGTAGTAGTAGTAGTAGTAGTAGTAGTAGTAGTAGTAGTAGTAGTAGTAGTAGGAGTAGTAGTAGCAACAGTATTTATGGAAGTAGTATTAGTAGTAGTAGTGGTGGCGGTGGTGGTAGAAGTCGTAGTAGCAGCAGCAGCAGCAGCAGCAGTAGTAGTAGTAGTAGTAGTAGTAGTAGTAGTAGTAGTAGTAGTAGTAGTAGTAGTAGTAGTAGTAGTAGTAGTAGGAGTAGTAGTAGCAACAGTATTTATGGAAGTAGTATTAGTAGTAGTAGTGGTGGCGGTGGTGGTAGAAGTCGTAGTAGCAGCAGCAGCAGCAGCAGCAGCAGTAGTAGTAGTAGTAGTAGTAGTAGTAGTAGTCGTAGTAGTAGTAGTAGTAGTAGTAGTAGTAGTAGTAGTAGTAGTAGTAGTAGTAGTAGTAGTAGTAGTAGTAGTAATCAGTAGCCAACTGGCCAGGGTGTCAGTTTGTCCATAAGGGAAAAGACATGTAAATAAATCAAGTAAATGTTATCCCGATCTACATTGGTGAAACCTACTTCTGGATGTGGAATCACACACCTCTCCATGTAGCAATGTAGACAAAGATGGAGGAACACATAAAGGTTTCAATATAAGAATACAAAAGGCAAGAGTTGCTTTTATGGTAATAAGACAGTTGTGGAAGTTAAAATAAACTTAGCGTGAAAAATAGAATATTCAGTTCTAACATTAAATCAACATCACTATATGCATTAGCAACACGGAGAAAGACGAAAACGATTACTAATACACTACAAACTTTAATTAATTGGTTGGCACAAGATAGAAGAACTAAAATAGTGTGACAAATTCACCGATGTGGAAGCTCATGGGGAGAATTAGACAAATACTAGTGAATCAAGAGATAAATAAAAGACAAATGTGCTGAATCGCTTATACGAATTGCGTTCAGAAAGTCATCTTTTTTTTCTCAGGAGCTGTTTATTAAAAAAGCATGAAATTGATTCACAATATACATGGATATGTCATGTAAACATCGGTATTATTCAACATAAGACCCGTCAACTTGTACGGATTTATGCCAGCGCGAAACAAGTGCACATAGTCCTTGACCGTACCAAATGTTGTTTTGATCATGTAACCATTTCTTCGCTGCATGAATCACTTCTTTATCATGTTCAAACATTGTCGCACGGAGTGCATCTTTAATGGACCAAATAGATGAAAATCAGACGGTGCCAAATCGGGACTATAGGTGAATCCAATCCAATTTAGTGATTGCTTCCCTTGTTGCCAGACTTGTGTGAGCGCGCGCATTGTCGTGAAGGAGACTTCGGGGAACCCATATTGAGCAAACCTTAGAAAATCCGAGAGTTTTTATAACTGAATTTGCACTACCATTGCTGACTGACAGCTGTAAGGCCAATTGTTGAGTAATGATTCGCCTATCAGTAAGAATAATGCCATCAGCGCATTTCAGCATTTCTGCGTTGGTGGCTGTGGCAGGACGTCCACCGGGCGGCCGATTAAGAAGCTCAGTGTCTCCACTCCCTGATTCTTTGACTCTCTAAAAACAGCGACTGACTGGACTCCTGTCGACTGCAAAACTTCCGTACACATCACATAGTCGCTTGTCCACAACAGAGACGTTGTTTCACAATTTTCTGCTTATAAATCAAGTTGCTAACGCGGTCCATTTTAACGGTTTATTTTAGGACAGCCCATTATTTTCCGGTTGGGTTGTAATTCGGTGTACACAACTGGCACACGCCGTATTTGAAGTTGCAAAACGTCATGCTTCTATCCTCAATATTATTTGAGGAAAACGATGTGGTGCATTACTTTCTAAACAACTCTTGTATATTGTGAAAATCTGAGGATAGTAAACTAGAAATGCCTTTGTCTGGAATCCTCATGGCAAAAGAAATATAAGAAGACCCCTCCTCCCCCCCCCCCCCCCCCGCCCCCCCCCCCCAAAAAAAAAAACAACCCACACACACACAGAGAAATGAAATAGATACATGGGAGGACGTAGACGGAGCAGCATGCGATATAAAAAAACTGCATATAAAGAAATTTACAAGTATTGACATGTATGTTCACAGTTAATACAGGAGTGAGACAGGGATGTGTGCTCTCTCCTTTGCTATTTAATATTTACATGGACAGAATATCCAAAGAAGCAAGTCTTGACAGAACAGATTCAGAAAATTTAGAACTCTTTACTCCAGGCGAAACAACTGACTCACAGGAAATAAATGAACTTCTATTTGCAGACGATCAGTGCCTGTTTTACAGTGATGAGGGCAGACTACAAAATCATATTAATAATCGGAGTTCAACCTGCAGCAGATACAATATGAGTATAAACACAGCCAAAACCGAAGTAATGCAAGTTAGCAGATCGCCGGACCTACTAAATAGACAGATAAACAGCACAACTCTGAAACAAGTTGAAGAATTCAAATATCTTGGAAGTATGATCACAGAAGATGGCAGATTGGACAGAGAAATCGAAATCAGATGTCAAAAAGCTAGTGCACTTACATATCAACTATCACGCATGTAACAAGCTACGTGGAGGGTCCCAAATAACTATGTCACAATGTTTCAAAATTATTCTTTCGCCCTGGCTGGGATAGGTCTTTGCCTGCCAACCCTCCTCCGTTCCCCGGACTAACTGTCACTCTCTCTTTCGACCTCGGGACCTATTCCCTGACGTGTCTTTCTGGCTGAGGCATAAATAACATGGCGATCGTCAGAATAACTTGAAAGTAATTTTATTAACCTACTAAAGAACAGCACAGGAAAACATTAAGGCAGTTAAAACAGATAGTTCTAAACAGACACAACAAGGATAAAGTTCAGGCACAGAGCCTCAGGTAGCTTTTCTTCACAGACCGAGCTTAATACACTGTCCGGTCAGTCCACATACAGCTCACCGAATCATTCTTCTGTTCTTTCCTTTCCCCGTAGAAACAACAGGCCGCTGTAGAACCAAAGCCACTGGTTTGTGAGGACTTCTATTCATAGACAATTAAGTTCATTTGGCACAAGGTTGGGTATGATTTCAAATAATGGGAATTGTTCATGAATGTGTAATGGATAGGTGCCTTTCACTGTCCTGTACAAAATGGGTATGCAGGATAATCATGCGTAGGCCCAGCCAAGAAACTAACTGCTCTCGAGCCTATGTCGTTGAAAGGACTTGAGATGCGCCATCACCGCAAATTGTCATTTGCCCAAGACCAACCTTGCCTCTCTCTCAGAGTTAGTAACACCATAGCGTGGTATGGTCAATACCTTGACCTGGCTTCATCAGGAGCATATAGCTTTAGCATAGAAGCCCTGTTGATACTGTCCGATTTAGTCACGTCCAACAGAAGAGGACCCTGGAGATGACAAACAATAGTGAGCGACTGGGCTGACTCATGTACCACACAATCCTGAGGACCAATAGGGCCTCAGTTAATAAATTGGTCAAACATTTACCTTACTCTATCAATTAGATAAGAGGCCCTCGTGAATGGGCCTGACATGTCAGGTAGCCCCTGGATTGGCTACGTTCATGCTTGATTAGACCTTCAGCTTGTAGACGTCCGGTTGGCTATCCTAAGAACTTTTTGCCTACCAGACTCACTCTCTACACTCATACCATGCCTTTATTATTATTGGGCACATTCGTTTCCCGGCTTCTCTCTCACTTGCAAACCATGCCTTTCTCACGACAAAGCTCTTGTGGTGTGGTGTGCTTAGTGATATGTGTTTCCTTATTGTGTTGTGTGAATAATCAAAGAAGTGTTGTTCCCCATTCCCAGCAAGAATAGGAAAGAAGATACTACCCCTTCCGGCCGCTGCTCTTGTCTGAGCTGTCGCCGCAATGTACCGGCAGTGCCTCACATAACACATAGATTCAGATGAGATCAGGTTCTCTCAGTGAGATAGAGAAGTCCATTTATATCCCCGACATCATCCTATCGACCAGTAACCATTCCGTCGACCTGGTCACCCCATCGGCAGTAAGACGCAAGAGATAGCACAGTGGACCCTCTCTTCCGTTTTGAGAAGACAGAACATAAATGGTGGGAATCCGTGGATAGGTAAAGTTTATAGTCAAATGAAAGATGACAGTGTGCCGAGTTCAGGCCGTATGAAGAAAGATAGCCCCCGTCCATCTGCTGCCAAGAACAAGTGAAATCATCTGGGAAGCTATATTGCTCAGATTCGTTCCCAGGCAATACCAAGAACAAGACGCTTAGCTAGATTGGCCAACGTTCAACCCACTCCCAATATGGCAAGACTGCCGTTTCGCCAATTCGTCTCACTAGTCGAGACAACCAGTTAGCTTTATAGACCAAGGTCTAGCAGTATTCAATAAAACCCAATTATTACCTTTTCATTCCCCAGTAGTAGGTTTCAGTGTTGTCCTAATCTTTGAATTAAATAGACATCCTGCAAATACCAAACTGTAGGGGTTGGAACGGACATGAATTGCACCAGAAGTTGCACTGGTGTGTATTTGGTGTAAGGTGCCTTATCGGGTTTTCCCCCAAGACAAGACATATATCTAATCGTTCTATTAAAAAGATCGTGTTGTTAAAGTAACCTAGAGAACTATATTCCATGGTGATTGTGCGAATAATAGAACTGAGGGTTCCCGAAATCTGTTTCCCCCTGTTTACCCAAACCCAAAGAAGGCCTGAGGACATGGGCCACTGACGTTTTGTCACAACGCATACTGAAACATCCATATATACCCATGTCGGCAAAACGACAGATAATAAACAGCATATTCACACCAATCTCAAACTTGGACTTTATCTAAATCACACTTTCGCAAAATCAACACCTGCGAGATGAGATGCCTGAGGAGAGCTGCCAACTTAACAATCCGAGACCGAGTAAGAAATGCTGTTATCAGGTTGACAGTGGAGATCAACACCTTGTGCTACATTTATTGAAAGACCGAAGATCAAGTGGTAGGCCTATGGCCAAGTCGTTGGAATGCAACATCAACAACTACCATCACTGGCCTTACATCAAAGCTCATCTGCGACGAGACCAAGAGGACGTCCAAGAAGAAAATGGATCGACGACATCAAAGAAATTGTACAATCACACGGAATGACACTATCCAGTGCCGCCCCCACGACGCTTGACGGCAGATGTGGAAGATGATGATGATAATGACAAGTATTGATTGGCTCTTATCGAAGTAGAAGAAAGAAGTATGGAATAAAGGATGCATTATACAACAAATCAATTGAATGCTATAGTTACCAAACCGGATTTTGAACCTGTTACCTCCATTTGGAGGTGTCATGTTCAAATCCTGGTCTGATAACAATAGCTTTCAATGTTTCTCGAGGGTTTCACAACAACTGGTATTTCTGATATATACGAATCGGAGGGATTAGAGCAGTGTTTCCCAACGTGGGGCCCACGCCCCACAGGGGGGCAATTTGACTGTTAAGGGGGGCAATTCGAAAATGGAAGAAATCGGCTGAATATAACAAAACGGGGAGACTTGAGACTGAAGTTAACTAAATTGGAACCTGACATAAGATCTCTTTGCAGCAAGCATCAAGCGCAAGGATCTCACTAAATTTAAATAATAAATAATTACTAATAATTAAAATAATATAGAAAAATCTTTCATTAAAATTATTTTGTACTTGAATTTCAGTTCTCCATTATATGTTTTGAAAATTTACTTACTGTGTTTGCTCAATAATTACCTAATTACCTAGTGATTTCTTCCTAAAACCTATCATTCAAGTTTCTTTAGTGAACATTTCAATTTTTGAATATTAAAAATAATGTATATGTTGAGGGGGGGGGGGGCGTGGGGCGGCGGAGGGGGGCAATATGAATTTTAGAAAGGCTTAAGTGGGGCATGGCACAAAAAAGGTTGGGAAACACTGGATTAGAGAGAGAGTTGGCTGAGGGTGTATGTCCCAGTGGGAGATAAACTGCAAGAGAAGAAGAAGAAGAAGATGAGCGTCGGCCGTTCAGAAAGCAACGGCAAACTTGTTTGTTGCATATCCTTTACAGGACGTCGCAGTCAACACCAGCATTTTGTGCTGCTGTGATCTCTTGGCAAGTTTACGTTCAATAGTTTGTCATTGCTTTCTGACCGATTGGCACCCATACCATTTCGTAGAAAACCAACGCAAAACGGTCTGCTGCTAAATTTCATGCAGCTGTGTTTCGAACGTGGGTATACGGGATTACGAACTGCGTCCGTAACGCCCTCGCCACGGAGCTGGCTAATGGCAAACCACTCACGTAAAATTACCTAGAATATCACAAATAGCCACCACATGCTGGTGTTGAATTCGACGTCCTGTAATAGATATGCAACTAACTTGAGTGGCCAATCATTTTTCTCCGTAAGGTTAATTTCTCTATTCACCTTTATGTGACCATATGCCCCAAAAAGTGCATGTGTTATTACTTTACGGTTGTGGCAAGAGATCTAGGAACAACTGCCGCTATCATGATCTCAGCATGCATTTTATTCTCTGTTCACGATACTCTCACATTCTTCTCCCTAGTGCCATCTTCATTTTATTTTTTTTTAGCATATCCTTTTACAGGACTTAGCTGTCAACACCAGCATCTTTCAGCTGTATATTGATCTCTTGGCAAGATTACGCTCAGTAGTTTGCCATTACTTTCTGAGCGGCCGGCTCAGTATCCCGCAAGTCACGAGCGGGGGTCGAACCGCCTCAGTTCTCGCTCCGCTACGAGACTCTGCGTGATAAACGGGATTACAGAGAGAAAGTGTTGTAACCCCACAGCCAGAGAGACCGGCCCATCTTCATTGCCTCCAGTTTATTCAACATTTCATCACTGATTGTCCAGCATTCTGTGCGTATTAAAAATAATAAAATCAATGACTGAATGTGTTTTTAATTCACAGACTCCGCCTCACATCGTCTGCTTGAATCGTAAATCTCTTAAATCTGTACCGAGTTTTGCACCAAATTTCAAGTACAGTGCAGAAGTAGTTGATTCAAGGAAGTCATACATTTCACATTATGCTGTAAGTATGAGTGCTCATGACTGGTTATTTTAGCATTGGCAACCTTTATGTGATACAAATCTATCAAGCGCATTCGCTTTATTATTATTATTATTATTATTATTATTATTATTATTATTATTATTATTATTATTATTATTATTATTATGCTACTCGCCTAACAACGTATATATTGTAAGGCGTTTGTGTTATAGTGCTCTCTGGACAATAGGGTTGTTAAAGCAGACGTCCCTAGTCTTACAATAAATGGCGGAAGTGTTAACAGATTGAGTAAACACAAGTACCTGGAAATCACTTCGACAGAGGCCTGACATTAAGTAATCATGTGGAAGCAGCTGTTATTAGATGTAAGGAGGAACTCGGTGTGTCAAAGATCATGACAGCAATGGACATGGATCAAAGAAAGTTGTTCATACTCTATCAACATCTGATTCTCTCAGTAACTGAGTATGAATTGCGACTACACATAGCTTCACGAGTCACGTGTGAAACTAGAGTGCATGCCGAATGAAGCTATGCGGTTGATACTGGGATGCACAAGGGACACACCGGTAGTATGTATGCGAAAGGCCATAACCTGCAGACGGGCTCAATGTGCTGCAGGCTAAATCATATCACCGAGTGGAACACAACACTTCCTGTATAATGATGTGAATACAGTTGAAGACCACAGACTGATCAGAGGAAAATCAGGGATGGATCAAGCAAACGGCAAAGTTAGATAAATGTGCATGCTTGAGAACATTGGGGGTGGGGGTGGGGGGGGGGGGAGGGTGGGTGTCAGATATCCAGTGGTCAGACCTGTACATGATCACAATATTGGATCTGGAATGCAGAAATTTGCCGACAGGATGCACTGAATGGGAGGTGTAACCATCGATCCACAATAATTCGCGGCCAGACGATGTAATCATCTACACGGATGACTCTGTGCTAAGAGGGACAAGAAATGTCTGTGAATTCGCGGAGAAGGCTGGTGGACACTGTATGGTGAGGGAAAGCCTCTCATATGATACCATAACATCTATTGCGAGATTGGAGGTGGAGGAAGTCACGTCGGCGTTCGGTTGACTGGAGGACAAGCAGAACACGCATGTCGTGATTGTAACGGAGAAAGTATGATGAGAAAAGTGACGGCAGGAATGCTTCGGACAGAGTGGCAGAAAGATTCAACAATCAAATATAGATAACATATATTAGATATTCCCCCAAGGACATGCTGGTGTGTGTGTGGGGGGGGGGGGGGCGAGTAGGTGGGCAGATTGGCTGGGTCTTCATCCCTTGATAGGGTATTGGGAAGGCATGGCATGGCATGGAACATTTGTAATCGTGTGTATAATGCAGAAGAATGAGTAGATCATCACTGCTTGGAGAGAATAATAGACACTCATGACTCCGAGAAAAGGCCAGACGGATAATTAATCAGACTGCTACTGGTGCCATTAGTATTGGGACTCTTCGCTAGCCGTTGCAAATGAGGAAGGAGCACGTCTGGGAATGTCCCGAGCTCTGTGCTGTCGGTTCTTGACCCTGTTACACTTCTTAAAACGTATTAGGTGTATGGTAGAAAGTACAAGTCAAGAACCCATTCACTAGTCTTAAAGGAATACAACACTTCTACGACGAAGTAGAAATTGCGTTGTCTCAAATAAGATCACAAGAAATAAACATAATAATAGGAGATACAAGAGTAGGAAAGTGACAAATGGAGGATGTAGTGGGGAATTATGGTTTAGGTACAAAAAATGAAAGAGGAGAAAAACTAATAGAATGGGCAAATATCAATGATATGATAATTGTAAACACCTGGTTTAAACTTCATAAAAGACGACATTAGAGATGGAAAAGCCCTGAGAAGAAAATATTCAACAAATTGACTACATACTTATTAATAAAAGATTTAGAAATGCGTTAATTATTGTAAAGACAATGCCTGGTGCTGACTGTAATAGTGATCATGTACCACTATGTGGACAAATAAAAATGCGACTGAAGAGAGGAGGAAAAAAGTGGTTAAAACATTAGACTTATTAAAGAGGTTTTGAAGGTAGATAAAAACATTCAAGAACAATACAGAGTGACTGTGAAATATAGGTACTCCACAAGAGCTAAAATAAGATTATAAACGAATAATCGGAAATGTTAAGGGGCTCCATTCATCAAACAAGCAAATAAATATTACCGAAGAGAAGACAAAAAGCTAAAAAAAAAAAAAAAAAAAAAAAAAACGGATGTCTTAAGAAATCTTAAAGTTGATTGACAAAGAAAACAGAATTTAAAATGACAAACACGAATATGCTAAGATAAATAATGAAATAAGAGATAAATGTGTGAAGACACAAGAAAGTCGGTTAAACGAGCAGTGCAAGAAAATTGAATTAAATTCTATTAAAGATACAAAAACTATGCACAGACAATTCAGTGAGCTCACAGGAAGAAAACAAAATTTAAAAAAAACAAAAACAAAGAATATATACAGGGTGTATACAATCAAAAACAGGAAAGATATTATTGGATGAAGATGCTATAATGAACAGGTGGAATGAGTATATATTAGAATTATATGATGGAGAATGGGAAGAATTAACAGAAGAAACTAACTTAGAAGGTCCTATTCTAAAAGAAAAAGTCGTTGACGCTGTCAAACATATGAAGAAAGGAAAAACAGCTGGGCCAGATGGAATCACAATAGAAGAAATAGAAGTACTGGGAAAATTTGGAGTAGATATATTAACCAAAATGCTGAATTATATTTATTGTTTTATTTGGAAAACATCGTGACAAGTGGAAAGATAGAGGGGAAGAGAGGCAGAGGCAGATCAAAATAAATGATGATGGATGGATTGAGACAGTGGCATGGAGGAATATCATCAGCAGAGGGGTTCCAGAAAACCAAAGATCGAGATCTGTGGCGAGTCATGAACGCTTACGCCAGCTGGCATGGCACTTGATGATGATGATAACGATAAAGTTCATGGGGTATATAATTCTATGCCTATGTGTTTAAAGATCAGACGGTATTCTATGGGTGATGTGGTTAATTAATATTCCGCCGGTCACTTTTATTTCCCTAGACATTTCATGGTACCCATTTTAGGCTGGGCCAGCTTGAGAGCCAAGGTAAGTTTTAAAGGTCGCTTTGGTGGGGATTCGAACTGGTGACCACTGAACCGGCAGATATGTGTGCTAGTCAATGCACTACCCTCGCCACCCATATCTATTAGTACTTGCATGGATGTTTCCCTACTGTCAGGCCTTAGTCAGATATGACTGAACAACGGTTTAACAGTAGACGGTACTACTTGCATTCTGTTAGCGCCAAATTTTGGGCTGCGCTTATTAAACCAGATACCCATCATTGTGCCAACGGCTTTGGGTAGCGGCGAGCAACTTGGAAGGTACAGGACTTATCATAGTGCGAGAAAATGAAACCTAAAGACTAAATGTCATGCCAGGGCAGGCAAGTCACCAAATATTGGTCGGCAATTGGTAGGATCGAGCTCCGACAGGTGGACATTTAGAGCATTGATTTATTGATCCGGCAGCAGTAACATAAATTATGAGGAGATGGCTCTTTGTTTCAACCTAAGCTTCAATAAGGCAAAAATACCCCACGATTGGCTCCATAGCTACCTGGTCCCACTCCCAAAGCCAGGTAAGGATCCTCCAGACTTAATAGATACCGAATCATAACCCTGCCAAACACGTATGGCAAAGTCCTCGAAAAGATAGTAGCACGCAGGCTTCAGCGACATTTGGAAAGTCGTAATCTACTTCCCAAAGGGATCGGGAGTTACCGGCCTGGGAAGGACACGTGGGCCAATGCTGCAACTTTGGCATTTGATGTCTACAAGGGCTTCCAGGATAAACAAGAGACAGTGGTGGTAGCTCTTGACCTGGAGGACACGTGGGCCAATGCTGCAACTTTGGCATTTGATGTCTACGAGGGCTTCCAGGATAAACAAGAGACAGTGGTGGTAGCTCTTGACCTGGAGGATGCGTATAACAGGGTCAGGTATGATCGGTTGATATACACACTGTTGTACGTGGAGGTCTGCCCTTGCCTTGTTTAATGGGTTGCGCGGCCCTTTATGAGCGTAAGGTTGCACTGCGCATAGGTTCCTGGAGTTCTGACCCTTGTACTATTTACACCTGGGTTGCCACAGGGATCTTCCTTGTCCGAGTGCTCTTTAATGTCCACTGTCACTGTCATTTACTGTAAATATAGTACCTTGCGGTGTATGGCAGAGGGGTCTTTGAGCCCGAGGAATTAAGGCCGCCTGGCTAGTGCAGTCGCCGCGAACTGTGCAGGTTAGGATTTTCCTTTTGCCTCCGACAGAAAAAAAATCCCACACCTTACCGAGGAATCGAACCCGGGTCTCCCGAATGAGAGTCCGGCGTTCTAGCCACTCGGCCAGCCGCTCCTCTTTAATGTCCACACTAGCAAAATCGCAGCTATCGAGACACCGGGTGTGGGTAGAATCTTGAAATTTGCAGATGATGTGCTAGTGTACAGACATGACAGAGACAGGGCCAGTTTGGTGAATGACTTACAGGTGGCAGTAAATAGGGTGGCAGAGTGGTGCAGGGACGCAGGGGCCGCTATAAACCCAGACAAGACGTCGGTCGTGTGGTACTCCCTGGATAACCGGATTGTCAAGGCAGATGTCCCAGGTATTATGTTGAATCTGTGTCCTCTTAGTCGAGAGAGTAAATTGAAGTATTTGGGTATAACCTTTGACAAGTGTTTGTCTTTTAAAGATCATGTGGAAGCTTTGGTGGTGAAGGCTGGTAGGGGACTTAATGCATTGAGGGCTATGCCAGCAACCGTGGTAGATCAGAGGATGCTGTACAGGCTCTTTCAGCAGTTAATAATTTATGTCATTGAGTATCGTTTCGGACTGCTGACAGTATCAAAGAGCCAGCTTGAAAGGTTGGAGCGCATACAAAATGCTGCCATGCAGGTAATCCTGGGGTGCACAAAGGACACACCAGTTATATACATGAGGCATATCCTGGCGCCACCAACAATGGTGGATAGGCATTGGGTTCTTCAGGCCAAATGGTACCTGAGAGTTGCTGCAGATAGGGATCACCCGCTGCATGCAGCCATGAATAGAGTCAAGGGTCATAGACTAAGACGAGGCAGGTCCTAGATGGCACAGGCGGAACTTTCTATACGTCAGGTGTGTGATCATCAATCGTGAAGAAGCGTGGGTTGAAGTTCCGGAAGACATGACGGACTGGCACAATGTAATAATAACTCTGGGTCATGGGTACTGGGAATGGGCAGCGGGCCGCACTGAATTTGAAGTGCAACATGTGATCCAAAGCAACACATATCAAGGCGACATAGTCATTTACACCGATGGGTCAGTGGTGAGAAACAGACGGAGTGGTTGGGATTTTATTGCAAAGGCTAATGGACGAGTCTTGAAAAAGAAGAGTCTGGCATATGCGACTACGACTTCCAGCATGAGAATGGAGGTGGAGGCAGTAACAGCGGCATTCCGGTGGCTAGAGGAGACTACCGCAACACACATTGTACTCATTACGGATTCAAAGAGTATGATTAGTAATGTGGAGAAAGGAATGTTTCGTGTGGAATGGCTATCGTTGCTTCAGAGGTCACAGATCGTGAGAATTGTATGGATATTTTCCCTTGGCCATGCGGTTGTGAGGGGGAATGAACAGTCTGATAGGCTAGCAGGGAATGCACCTCTTGGTGGTAGATTGCCTATGGACTGCGGGGAGGTGGTCGTGCGCTTGTGGGACCAGGTGGAGAAGGCGGAGGAACAGATTGAGAACTCATATGTGGAAAGAATGCGATTGCGGGGGATTGGCATGGGTTCTGGAAGAATCTCAAAACTGAGAGGGAAGACCAGGAGAACGTTTAACCAGATAGCGGTGGGAACGATTTGCAGCATGACTCTTCGCTGGCTGTTGAACGAGGGGACGGAACACGTATGGGAATGTCCTGAGTGCAGTTATGTCGGTTCTTAACTCAACTCAACTCAACTATTTACATTATAGCCACCAACCAGGATCCCTGGCATATGTTTCCGTTGATCTCATTATATATTCTCTGTACAATGAGAACAAAATACACAACCTTGTCTGACGCTCTTCTTTATACACTGAAATGTTCCTACAAGGTTGTTGATTCTTATGGCTGCTGTTTGCTGCCAATATATGTTCTTTATTATTCGCAGATCTTTGCAAATCCACTTTGTTCATCGGTAATTTCTGGTTTAATCTTGTTTCTTATTCGCTTCATAATTATTCTAAGAAACAGCGTTGTCGTGTGACGAATAAGACTTATTGTGAGATGTTCTTCCCATTCTAAATCGCCTGGTTCCTTTGCAGAGCTGTAAAGATGATTTTATTAGGAAACTATGAATGCACCCACTAGTGTAGATGTCATTTAGAAATTGTGTCACTATTTCAATTCCAAAATCGCCTAGAGTCTCGATTTCCTCTAATGTAATGTTGTCTGGACCGGGTGCTTTTTCTTCTTTTCATGCGATGTAGTGCATCTTCAACTTCCGCTGTTAGAATTGGTGGACTCTCACCATTGTTTTGAATATTTACATCCGGTCTCCTATCATCATACAACTTGTCCGTATATTCCGTCCATCAATTGCACCGTTCTTCGATTTTAAACATCCGTTGGTATTTTGTGTTTTCCTGCCTGTTATTGTACTCATATGTGTGTCATTTCCATAGTTTGTCCCAATTTCCATGCATTGTTGACTCAGGCATACACCTTTGGCCAGTTTGCATTTATTTACTATTTTTTATGTATTCTATTGTATTCTTCTTTATCTCGCTTTTTCTTTCTTTTTTCGTCCATCATCTGCAAAACTTTGTGCAATTCAATGTTTAGGTGGAATGATTTCACTTGACGTCTATTGGATTAATTCTCGCAACATGTCCAATTGTTCATCAATAATTTGTCATATCGCCATGGTATTATATCTGTTCTTTACAGTAATATTGTCTCTCTCTCATCATGTTCCTCTTGTACCTTGCGGTGTCGAGGTGAAGTATAAACTTCGTGAGAGTGCCCGGTTATGGGCTTCGTATATCGACATTCCCATGGATTCTGTTATTCCCTCTGTCCAACGTTTACGTGGTCGGCCTCTTCCTCTGTTTCCATCTGGTCTGTACATCATTGCTTGTTGTGGCATGCTGTTGACTGGTAGCCTACTTGCATGGCCAAACCATTTGACTTGCTGCTTTCTAATAAAATCTAGAGCAGCTTTAACCCCTACTTTAGTCCTGATTTCTTCATTTCTGATCTTATCTCTTCTTGATACGTTGAGTATTCTTCTCAGAAACCTCATTTCTGTTGTTGCGATTTTTCTTTTCTCTTTTTCTGTCATTGTCCAGGTTTGGCATTGGTAGCAGAGAGTTGGTAGGAAGATTGTGTTGTAAAGTGCTTTCTTAGTAGTTATTGATACATGTTTGTTCTTTAGTTTTGGTGCCATTTGTCCAATGAGTTGATTTGCCTTATTGCACCTATTTTCGATCTCGTCTTCTGATCTGCCATTTGATGATATTATACTTCCTAGGTACTTGAAGCTCTTTACTTGTTTCAAGGGATGTTCGTTTAGGTGAATTGTTGCTGTTTGTTCTTCTTTAGTTATAGTCATTACCTCTGTTTTGCTTGTGCTAATTTTCATGTTATGTTCCCTACACATTTCGTTTAGACTATTCATGTGGTCTTGTAATTCAGCTTCTGATTTTGCTATTAGTGCTTGGTCGTCCGCAAACAGGAGTTCTCTAATGGTTAGATTTGCAGATGGTTCTTCTTCTGTGTTCTCGTCATGCGGTATTCTTGCTGTCTCTGCTTGGCTGGTTTCTTTACATATGTTGTCTATATATGTTATGAACAAGAGAGGGGACAGGACACAACCTTGTCGTACTCCAGATCTTATGGTGAAGGGTTCTGAGTGTTCTCCAGTTGCTCTCACTATGCATTCACTGTTGTTGTATAAACTTCTGCATAGGTTTGTTAGATGTGTACTCACTCCATATTGTTTAAGGATTTCCCACAGCTTGTTTCTATCTACCCTATCAAATGCCTTTTCTTGGTCGACAAAGGCTAAGTAGAGTGTTTCATTGAATTCAATTGATTTTTCTATAAGTTGTCTAAGAGCAAAAATGGCGTCTGTGGATCCTTTGTTTTTCCTTAAATCCAAGCTGCGTTTCGCTTAGCTGGGGTTCTAAAGTAGTTCGTAATCTTTTTTCAAGAATTTTGCAAAATATTTTCCCAGTATGACTCAATAATAATAATATTGTACTTTTCTCTAATTCCTTTGTCTGTTCTTTCTAACTGTAGAAAATGAGATTGTAAGTGAAAGCAGCACTTTCTCAAGGTGGAAGTACAAGAAAGCAGACTGGGCAACGTACAAGCATCGCACCAGCATGCAGGTTAGAAACCTGAACACTGAGAAGGACATAAATAAAGTAGTTGAAGAGTTTGGGAAATTGATACTACACGCAGCACGAGAAACAGTACCAAAAGGAACCCGTACACATTATAAACCCTACTGGAGTAGTGAATTGGAACAGTTGCATAATGATGTGGAAGTGTGTAGAAGGAAAGCAAAGGCCAACCCCCAGCCATGAGCCCCACAATAAATACCATCATGCAAAACCAAATTTCAAAGGGCCCAGCTGTAGGCTAGACGGAAAAGCTGGCAGGAGAAAACAGTCACTGAACTTTGAAAGAGACACAAGGAGGTTGTGGAAGTTAATAAAACAGCTTAACGATGAGGGCACAGGGGGGGGGGGAAACTCTAAAATTGCAATACATAAAGACGGAAACATCTTAACAGGAAAGCAAGCAGCTGACCATTTTGCGGACTCATTCTCACAAGATAACATTATCGAAAGTAGTCCAGAGAAACAACAAGAGATTCGAAAGAAATGGCAACATACAGGATAGAATGTTATCCTGCATGAGGTTATGGAGGCACCTATCACAATCAGTGAACTGAAGCTAACCATATAAAAGCTGAAAATGAGAAAGTCGCAAGGAGCTGATGGTATCTCCTGTCACGTTTCGGGGTTTGATGTGAGCTAATGTTTGTCTATTTGGCTCTGCTGACAGTATCCGCCAACAGGACAGCACAACTCCCGTCACTCCACAAACAAGTCTCTGACACGACATGAAGAGAACGACAACATCTTTATTGCCGGCAGACAGTAGTATACAATTCTGAATGGGAAGGCAGATCCAGACTTCAGTCTCTTACTAACATTTTCATTCTCGTAACTTGTCCACTACTCCTACCTTCATAAGTGGCTGAACTGTTATGCAACTGAGTGTGACATCGCCTGAATTGGTGGTGTCAGGATGTCTAGGTATAAGTAACCTTGCCCAAACCTCCTCGCGTGTTCTATTGTCGTTGCTTTTCGATAATACCTTACAGACGTGTATCGAACATGATGTGGCACCGCATCTCTTACAACTATTGACAAGATGTGACACTACCTTTCTATGTCTAAACTGGTGAAGAAATCTAAGACGATCCTTACTGTGTGTACACTGGTGTTGGACGCTGGTGGTCGAATGCCTCAAAACTACAGTTAGGTTGCTGTCCTACGTATAGTGTGACGTGGCATACGTTTCTTATAAGTGCAGCATTGTGCACATTTCTCAGAGTTCCTATTTCTAAATATTGATGCACTCGCTCATCAAGTTAACTCATCTACGCTGTCATCAGCTACATGAAAGCTTTGCCCCTTCATAAGAAAAAATGTTTATAAAACATTTTCCACTCTTAATAACCTACGACATGTAAGCAAATGATGGACGCGACGTAAATTGCTGCAAGTCTAGATCGACTACGAATCTATCGACTACGGAACACAGTATGTCAGCAAGAACCAATATAGATCGTGGGATATCGAACACCGGACTAAAACACAAGCCCCAATCACCGCCATCTCCTACATTCTAAAAATGATCCTCGAGATGTTCTAGCGTTAACATGATTGACTACTTGCAACTAAACCAAGGCTCAAACACCGCCAGTAAATATAATTAAAGTACTGTTATCGCGTATAAATGCTGACACCTTGAAAACTACCGAAAGGTCTCTGTAACCCCGAGTGCCTTTGGTGAAACTAAAAACACCATCCTGTGTTGTACACCAAGCGAACTTATGACCCATACTAAATAACTGACCTTCATTGACGCAAGAAACGTATGTCAATATCACTCTAAGCCGACATATAATTCCATCATTCGTCTTATCTATCTATCATGTCGAAGGTGACAAACTATTCTCTATATAACTGTGTACTACACCTGCAATGTGTTGTTCAACTCTTATCTGCATATCTATATCCTAAAATCCATAATATTCAATATATGTATGTGTCCATTACTTAATATGTCTGTTTGTATATACTATTTTCCTTTCATTCATACTGCTACATTCATCCATCGTGAAATGAGACATATGATGTATAATTAGTTACCACAGAACATACTACTCACTTTAGGAACACAATAAATCAGTGTCAGGATATTTAAAAATAATAAATATTAACAATCATAATAATTAAAACACAATATACATATAACAGTAAAATAATAAACTTTCTCATTTATGCAACAATAATATTACTTAACTTAAAATAACTATTGAAGTAACATCTTATCTACACTTTGATATCACCGGAAATCCACTATACACAGTAACTTTATGTCAATAAATATCCTCCTACACAAGGTCTATTATAAAGCACTGTATAAATTCCGTAGCTCCTACAATATATAACTGTGCATTGTTCAGTTATTTAAAATTACACCACATAAACACTTAAATAATATATGCACGTGGCAAACCACGAAAGTTAATACTACCACGTTAGACTCAATCAATCTGGCATCTTAGATTGTCTCTGCTGCCTCCATAGTATATGAAATTATTCAAGCGAAACTGTTCACCTGTCTATCTGAAATATTAATAAAAATAAGTGACTAACGTAGATCTATAAAACATTATAATAAATCTGTGGCCTTTCAGAATCCAGCCACAGTCATCGTACTGTAATATTAAATTTACATATTACACTATTCTCACTTAACTCACACTACAGAAAACTATATACACTATTTCCGTATTCTGTCTACAAGCGACTGAGTAAATCAGCTAAATTATTTTCACTGCCGGAAATATGAGCAACAGAGAAATCAAAATCCTGGAAAAGCAAAGCCCATCTATGGATCCGAGCGTTCTTAGGAGAGCCCTCTTTAAAGATCTTCAAAGGCATTTTATCTGAGATGACTAGAAACTTCTTTCCGAGAAGATATTTAGCAAAATTTTGAACTGCCTCCACCACAGATAGTGCCTGAAAAAACCCCAAATTGTTTCTCTGACCAAGCCACAAGATCCGGCCCTGACATTCCTGCGTCCTTCCCAATCGTAACAAAGTCCTGTAACGACGTCATGTTACTATAAGAACTCTATATCCTAAAGAAATCACAAGCACGGGATGTCGAAAGAAATTTCGCCCACGAGAATTGTGACTTACAACATGAAAGTTGACACCGACAAAGTCAAAGAACGCAGCAAAAATTAGTTTGCTACCACGCAAGAAATTGTCTCCTGAGAAATAAATAATGCAAAGTTTGCAAAATATTTATAGAAAATAAGATATGCAACTCATTACAGAAAAGATAAACAGAATTAAAGTCCTTTAAATAAATAAATAAATAAAGTTTAGTAAACCAAAATATTATCTTATATATAAATTAGGATCTCCGTCTGTCTGTCTGTCTGTCTGTATGTATGTATGTATGTCCTTTATGCGCTCGCGAACGGCCCATCCGATTGAGATGAAATTTTCCACACGCCTTCCTTTCATTTCAGCGCTGCCAACTGTCGTATTGTTTTTTCTTCTTCCTCCTCCTCCCTCCTCCCATTCCCAAAATACGTACGTAAATATATGATGATGATGATGCAAGAATCCCCGAACCAAAACGCTAGGGAAAGGGAAGAAAATGACGTGACTACACAGAATCGTCACACGGCAATCATCATCATCATCAAGTGCCGTGCCGGCTGGCGTAGGCGTTCAACTCTGCTGCTGATATATATGCCTCCATGCCACGGCAATATCAATAACAATTCATCTTTTTATGTGTAAGGAAGTTATCTACAGTCGTGTAGAAGGGAAGAACAATCAATGGAAGGACCGAAATCACAGAACCTAGACGAGTATGAATTCGGAATGGCGAACTCCCTCCTCCTCTCTTCTCCTCCTGCCTCTACCTCCTCCCTCCTCCTCTTCCTCCTCCCTCTACCTCCTCTCCCTCCTCTCCCTCCTCCCTCCTCCTTCTCCCTCTTCCTTCTCCCTCTCCCCTCCTCCTCCATTCTCCTCCCTCCTACTCCCTCCACCTCCTCCCTCCTCCTCCCTCCTCCTCCCTCTACCTCCTCCCTCCACCCTCCTCCCTCTACCTCCTCCCCTCCTCCCTCTCCCTCCTCATTTTCCCCATCCCTTCTCCCTCCTACTCCCTTCTCCTCCTCCCTCCTCCTCTCTCCTCCTCCCTCCTCCCTTTTCCTCCCTCTACTTCCTCCCTCTACCTCCTCCCTCCTCCTCCTCCACATCCCTCTTCCTCCTCCTCCCTCCTCATCATTCCTCCTCCTCCCTCTCCCCATCCTCCTTCTCCCTCCTCCTCCTCCTCCCTCCTCATCATTCCTCCTCCTCCCCCTCCTCCTTCTCCCTCCTTCTTCTACCTCTTCCTCCCTCCTCCTGCTCCCTCCACCTCCTCCCTCCTCCTCCTCCCTCCTCCTCCCCCACCTGCGTTCTCCTCCTCCCTCCTTCTCCCTCCTCCTCCCCCTCCCTCCTCCCCCTCCTCCCTCCTCCTCCTCCTCCCTCCTCCTCCTCCTCCCTCCTCCTCCTCCCTCCTCCTCCCTCCTCATCCCTCTTCCTCCTCCTCCTCCTTCTCCCCTTTCCCCCCTCCTTCTCTTCCTCCCTCCTCCTCCCTCCTCCACTCTCTTCCTCCTCCCTCCTCCTCCCTCTTCCTCCTCCTCCTCCCTCCTCCTACCTCCTCTTCCTTCCTCCTTCGCCCTCCTCCTCCCTTCTCCTCCTCCCCCTCCTACTCCTCCCACTCATCCCTCCTCCTCCCTCCTCCCTCCTCCTCCCCCTCCTCCCCCTCCTCCTCCCTCTCCTCCTTATCCCTCCTCCTCCATTCTCCTCCTCCCTCCTCCTCCTCCCTCTACCTCCTCCCTCCTCCTCCCTTCACATTCCTCCTCCTCCCTCCTCCTCATCCCTCCTCATCCCTCCTCTTCCCTCCTCTCTCCTCCTCCTCTCTCCTCCTCCTCCCTCTACCTCCTCCCTCCTCCTCCCTTCACATTCCTGCTCTTCCCTCTTCCTCCTCCTCCCCCTGATCTCTTCCCTCCTTCTCCTCCCTCCTCCCTCTTCCTCCCTCTTCCTTCTCCCTCCGCCTCCTCCCTCCTCCCACTCTCTCCTCCTCCTCCCTCCTCCTCCCTTTCCGTCCTCCTCCCTCTCCTCCTCCCTCCTCCTCCTGCGTTCTCCTCCTCCCTCCTTCTCCCTCCTCCTCCTCCCTCCTCCTCCTCCCTCCTCCTTCTCCTCCCTCCTCCTTCTCCCTCTTCCTCCCTCTTCCTGCTCCCTCCGCCTCCTACTCTCTCCTCCTCCTCCCTCCTCCTCCTCCCTCCTCCTCCTGCGTTCTCCTCCTCCCTCCTTCTCCCTCTTCCTCCTCCCTCCTCCTCCCCCCTACTCCTCCCTCCTCTTCCTAATCACTCCTCCTCCCTCCTATTCCTCCCTATTCCTCCTGTCTCCTGCTCCCTCCTCTTCCCTCCTCCACCTCCCTCTTCCTCCTCCCTCCTCCATTTACCCAAGACAGACAGACAGACAGATAGTCGGGAACGGGATCTTATATGACTATTTATATGATTTAAATGAGATGCTCTCCACCATGGGCTGGGCCGGGTCAGACAGACAGACAGACAGATAGATAGACAGACAGACAGACAGACAGACAGACAGACAGACAGTCGGGAACGGGAACTTATATGACTACTTATATGAATTAAATGAGATGCTCCCCTCCAGGCGTTGGGCGATGCCGGGCCGGGTCAGACAGACAGACAGATAGATAGTCGGGAACGGGAACTTATATGACTACTTATCTATATCTATAAAACAAAGTGTATGTATGTAAATATGTAAATATGTATGTCCTTTATTTTTTCGCTAACGGCCCATCCGATTGAGATGAAATTTTCTACACGCCTTCCTTTCATTCCAGAGCTGTCAACTGTCGTATTTTTTTTTCTTCTTCCTCCTCCTCCCTCCTCCCATTCCCAAAATACGTACGTAAATATATGATGATGATGATGAAAGAATCCCCGAACCAAAACGCTTGGGAAAGGGAAGAAAATGACGTGACTACACATTAGCTAAGGGACTTAACTCTAGAAAAAGTTATTTCAAGGGGCATAACTTTTAATAACATTGTTGTATAACTTATAGTCATATTGTTGTATCGTTTTCAATGATTTATAAACTCTTTGTCTATAGTTATGTACCGGCATATGAGTTATAATAAATAATGATACAATCTTTTAGACATTTTCAAAGTTTACATAAAAATAATGCATAATGCATAACATTGTAACTCATCTTTCTATACTTAAGAAGTTATCTAAAAGATGTTGAACAATATCATCGCATCTTTAGTGTTTTCCGCCATCATATCGACACGATTCGCTTGACAGCACTTCTCAGCGCTATCAAGCCAAGACGCCTTACACATTTCAAGCAGTCTGATACGGGGGGAAAATGGCACGTCGTAATAGCACAAAGAAACAAGCAGCTTCCAAGATGCATAGTGAGAAAACCGACCAGACTATCAAGAAGACGAACCTGCCTTTGGAGAGTCTGCATGCAAGCTGTAATAAAGTATCTGAACCTACAGTCAATGAAACTACCAATAAGAAGAGCGACGACTACCCACAGACGAACACAAAAACTTGTGAGAGGAAGGAGGACCAAGACACCAGAATCAGAAACACTGATTCAAACACAGTCAGTCGGGTGGTCAAGCGGCACATGCATGAATACGCACAAGATGCAATGACATATGTTCGCGCATATGGCCGCCCAGATTTGTTTATTACCTTCACATGCAATCCTACATGGGATGAAATAACAGAACTGTTGTTAACTGGACAATCATCATCAGATCGCCCTGATATTTCCGCACGTGTGTTCAAACAAAAATTGAAATCTTTAATGGATTTAATTGTCAAGCATCACGTTTTTGGAGAGAGACGCTGTTGGATGTATTCCATCGAATGGCAAAAAAGAGGATTGCCACATGCACACATTTTGATTTGGTTGATGGAAAAAATCACACCAGATCAAATTGATCAAGTCATCTCAGCAGAAATACCAGATGTCGACATTGATCCAGAGTTACTTGAAGTCGTCACCAAAAACATGATTCATGGTCCATGTGGCTTCCTCAATAACAATTCACCTTGCATGTCTGATGGAAAATGCACAAAACGGTACCCAAGACATTTACATGCAGAGACAATCACTGGCAATGACGGATATCCACTATATCGTCGACGCTCAACTGAAGATGGCGGCAAATCTATCACTTTAAAAGTACGAAACAATGATCTTCAAGTCGATAATCGTTGGGTTGTACCGTATTCACCGTTACTCTCGAAAACGTACAAAGCACACATCAATGTCGAGTATTGCAATTCGGTTAAATCGATCAAGTACATTTGCAAATATGTCAACAAAGTAAGCGATATGGCAGTTTTTGGAGTGGGAAATGCAACTGCGTCTATCGATGAAATAGACCAATATCAAGTGGGACGCTACATTAATAGTAATGAAGCAGTATGGCGTATTTTATCATTTCCAATCCATGAACGTCATCCAACAGTTGTTCATTTGGCAGTGCACCTTGAAAATGGACAGCGCATGTACTTCACAACAGAAAATGCAAGTGAACGAGCATTGTCACCACCACCAACAACGTTAACTGCATTTTTTTCATTGTGTGGGAATGATATGTTTGCAAAGACACTACTTTACTCTGAAGTGCCAACATACTACACATGGAATGCATCAGCGAAAAAGTTTCAACGTCGCAAACAAGGTAAAGCAGTTGAAGGACATACCAATTTATATTCGACCGACGCGTTAGGCCGTCTGTACACTGTTCACCCAAACAATGCAGAATGCTTTTACTTGCGATTACTGTTAATCAACGTACGTGGACCGACATCCTTTCAAGAATTAAGAACAGTAAACGGTCAAGTATGTGCCACTTATCGTGAAACTTGCCAAGAATTACATCTTCTTGAAAACGATGCACACTGGGACACTTCACTCGCTGATGCATCAAATACTGCTCAACCACAGCAAATACGCACATTATTTGCCATCATATTGACAACTTGCTTCCCATCCAATCCAAAAGATCTTTGGGAAAAATACAAAGACTGTATGAGTGAAGACATCCTACATCGTTTGCGTGCAATGAATCAAAATCCGGACATTCAATTCACACAAAATGTGTATAATGAAGCATTGGTTTCGACGGAGGACATATGTTTGGCAATCGCTAACAAACCACTGGCACAATTGGGAATGACTGCGCCAGATCGATCTGCAAACGATCTTTTCGATCGTGATTTGCAACGAGAATCACTCTTTGATGTCGACGAATTGTGTGCATTTGTTCAAACGAATCTTCTGAAATTGGTTCCAGAACAACGTATAGTGTATGACATAATTATGCATGCAATTAAAAGCCAAACCGGCGGATTGTATTTCCTAGATGCGCCCGGGGGCACAGGGAAAACTTTTCTCATTTCACTTATATTGGCAACCATACCATCACGACAAAATATTGCGCTGGCTATCGCATCATCTGGAATTGCGGCAACTCTTTTGGATGGTGGCCGAACAGCACATTCAGCACTAAAATTGCCCTTGAATATTCACATCACTGAGACACCAACATGCAATATCCGAAAAAATTCTGGAATGGGTAAAGTACTCCAATCATGTCAACTCATTGTATGGGACGAATGTACTATGGCACACAAAAAAGCATTGGAGGCGCTTCATCGTACACTACAAGATTTCAGAGGAAATGAACAGCTCTTCGGTGGCGCACTTATTTTATTGTCTGGTGATTTTCGACAAACTCTACCAGTTATACCACGTTCAACACCCGCTGATGAACTTAATGCATGTCTGAAATCATCAGTTTTGTGGCGACACGTTCAGAAATTGACTTTGAAGACCAACATGCGTGTACAACTACAACATGATGCATCCGCAGAAGTTTTCGCAAAACAATTGTTGGATATTGGGAATGGAAAAATGCCAATCGATGAATCCACACATAGTATCACGTTGCCAACAAACTTCTGTAACATCACAGCAACTATAGACGAATTAATTGACAAAGTTTTCCCAAATATGGCACGGAATCACAAAAATCATCAATGGCTCAGTGCACGTGCTATATTAGCAGCTAAAAACAACGATGTCAATGCCATCAATTGCGCCATTCAAAACGAAATACCAGGCGAAGCGACAACGTATAAGTCCATCGATTCTATGATGAATCAAGACGAAGTTGTCAATTATCCAACTGAATTCTTGAATTCCCTTGATTTGCCAGGCATACCGCCGCACGTTTTAACATTGAAAATTGGTGTGCCTATCATTCTTCTCCGAAACATCAATCCACCTCGACTTTGCAACGGTACCAGGCTTGCAGTCAAAAAGATGATGAACAATATCATCGAAGCTACAATTTTGAATGGGAAATTTAAAGGAGAAGATGTACTGTTGCCTCGCATCCCAATGATTCCAACAGACATGCCATTCGAATTCAAACGCCTGCAGTTTCCGGTGCGAGTTGCATTTGCCATGACGATCAACAAAGCACAGGGACAATCGCTACAAGTGTGTGGACTAAATTTGGAAAATCCGTGCTTCACACACGGACAGCTATATGTGGCCTGTTCACGCGTTGGAAAATCTTCGGATTTATTCGTCTACGCACCAGACAGAAAAACAAAAAATATTGTTTATCAAAAAGCACTACGTTAGACATCATATTTGGTGTTCGGCCATAACTTGAAATTTATACAAGATTTAAAAAAAAATAATCCTAGCATTAAGCAAACTTTTCTCCTCTAGATAGACAGACAGACAGGCAGGCATGCAGGCAGGCAGGCAGGCAGGCAGGCAAGCAGGAGAGGAGGCAAAGAAGAGAAGAAGGATGGGAATATGAGAAGAAGTAGAATTTGGGGATGAAAAAGAGGGGAAGAAGAAAAAGAGGTTGAGAAGAAGAAGGCGAAAAGGATGAGAAAGATAAAAAAAAAAGGAGGATGAGGAGAATAGAATGAGAAATAGTAGAAAAGTACAAATGTCTTCATGCTTTTTAAATGCATTATGTTCTGGTGTTTCTTTAACACATTTGATCCTGGGGGAAATTTTTGGCTTTATGTCATAGTCGTAATCTAACACCTTTAGTTTTGGGGTATATTTGACAAAGCTGCCCTCGTGTAACTTTAACCCATTCTGCCTTGATTATTGCTTTAGACTCCTGCCTCTGAACCACTTGGATCCAACATTGATTATCCTCTAAACATGATTGTCAGAAGATGTTGATTTAAGTGCCGGGGTCCATGTGGTACTTCCAGCATGCCAGCACAATAATAACAACATCAAGTGCAGTTGTGTTTAGAAAATAGGTGCATAACATCGTATATTCACAGCAAATGCCCGGTATCAGTTGCAAGTTTATTTGTTGCTTTCACTTTCTGTATTTCAAACTGCTATAATAATAACTCTTTCTGTTCCAGGAGTTTATTACTTTAAAATAACACATTTGTATGATATTCTTCATGTCAAGTTTCTCAAATACAAAGTTAGTTTATCTATTTGCAAATTATTTAAAGTAGTCTCAGCAAGTGTTACATAAAAACTGCACGTCATTACGAGTGCAAATGACTCAAGAGTCTCATTGTTGATGTTAACCTAATGAAGAAATAAATCACTATTACTGCCTCTAAAATTGTCTTATTTAAAACGAAATCAGCCACAGGCAAGTGAGGACTACATTATTGTATTACTTTAGGCTGACCGTACATACTTCACGAAATCATGCTCATTATGTGAACGATCCTGCAAGATTCTCGACTCTACAGCAGACAATATAACTATAGTGAATATTTCTTGAATTCAATAATTCAGTTTTCCATTTCATGTTTTCAACTTGGCATTGCTTGTCAGACAGATAGTGGGGAACGGGATCTTATATGACTACTTATATAATTTAAATGAGATGCTCTCCACCATGGTCTGGGCCGGGTCAGACAGACAGACAGATAGATAGATAGATAGACAGACAGACAGACAGACAGACAGACAGACAGACAGACAGACATACAGACAGACAGACAGACAGTCAGTCGGGAACGGGAACTTATATGACTACTTATATGAATTAAATGAGATGCTCCCCACCAGGAGTTGGGCGATGCCGGGCCGGGTCAGACAGACAGACAGATAGATAGTCGGAACGGGAACTTATATGACTACTTATATGAATTAAATGAGATGCTCCCCATCAGGGTCTGGGCGAAGACGGGCCGGGTCAGACAGACAGACAGACAGACAGACAGATAGACAGACAGACAGACAGACAGATAGTCGGTAACGGGAACGAGAACTTATATGACTACTTATATGAATTAAATGAGATGCTCCCCACCAGAGTCTGGGCGAAGCCGGGCCGGGTCAGCTAGTATGAATTAAATGAGATGCTCCCCACCAGGGCCTGGGCGAAGCCGGGCCGGGTCAGCTTGTTACTATATAAACATAGGAAACTATGCACACCAAAGAATCTAGAACGCAACGCGCAATATAGCACACTAGTGTATCGCGCCTATGACGTCATGAAAGACATGATTAAACAAAGAAAGAATTAGATGTTTGTAAAATCACAGTATTTTGACTGTAACTAATTAACTGAAAGACAACAAACGAACATAATACTTAGCTCAAAAATCGGCAAACTTTCCCACCGCCGGATTATACAGATCCGTCAGCCAATCCTGCTCATATCTGACTCCATTGATACAAAAATCCTCCTTTGTAATGACGATCGATATAAAAGTACACGTAGTCGAAGGCACCTATCACGATAAGTGAACTGGAGCTATCCATATCAAAACTGAAAATGAGAAAGTCACAAGGAGCTGATGGCATCTCCAATAAAATGATCAGGAACCTAGGAACAGAGGCCAAAGCAAAGCTGTTACAGATCTTCAATAACACGTGAACCTCTGGCAGTATTCCACAAGCCTGGAGAGAAGCTTCTTCTTCTTCTTCTTCTTCTTCTTCTTCTTCTTCTTCTTCTTCTTCTTCTTCTTCTTCTTCTTCTTCTTCTTCTTCTTCTTCTTCTTCTTCTTCTTCTTCTACTTTCGTTCGCTTGAAATATGTCTATAACTGCAATGTTGTCTCTTGTATGAATATCAATCAATAAATCATGTGCCATGCCGGAAAGCGTGGGCGGTCATGACTTGCCATTTCACTCGATCGCCAGTGTCTTGGATCAGCTCAGTGTTCCTGTCTCGTCCATGCCATGTGGCCAAGCCATCCAGGTATTTTCCTCTTGGTCTGTTCCCTTCGATCTTGCCAGTTGTCACTAAGTTCTCCAATCCGTTTCTTCTCATAACATGTCCAACAAATTTTGACTGTCTACGTCTAATTTCTCTAATCAGTTTACGATGTTCATTTGTCTCCGGTAGTACTTGTATGAATATAACAGTCTCTTTTAGTTCACTCATCGGACCATAGAGTTTACCTTCCACTGTTGTCTCTCTAAGCCAAAAGGTTTGACTGGATATGTTGTAATTTGGGCAGTCCTGGAGTATGTTCTCTGCTGTCTGCGACGCCAAACCACATGTGCACATGGCTGAGTCACCAATCTTGAATTTTGTATACACGTGGTTGCATAATCTATTGTGTCCTGTTCTGAAGCGAAGAATAATGGCATGGTTTGGTCTGTCCATAACGTGGTAGTCGTCTTGGGTAGGTTTTGGTGGCTTTCTGACTGATTTGATCATTCTTTTCTTTTGGTGGTTTGGAGAGAAGCAATCATGATACCCCTCCTAAAATCAGGGAAAGATAGTTCTATTGCCTCCAGCTACAGACCAATTAGCCTCACCATCTGTCTCTTCAAAACAATGGAGCGCGTCATCAGCCACAGACTACAGTGGTACGCTGAAAGTGAAAACATCCTTGTGCCACAACAGGCTGGCTTTAGGCAGTGCTACTCTACAGAAGATTGATTGATTGATTGATTTAGGAACCGATCAGACAACCTACCTCTCTCAAGAAATGAGGATGCATTCCAAGAGAAGAAACTGGTGCTAGCGGCATGGATAGATCTGAAGAAAGCCTTTGACAAAGTCTGGAAAGAAGGTCTGATGAAGAAACGGAGAAACTGTAAAGTCAATGGAAGAATGTACAAATTGGTGAAAGCATACTTGCACAACAGAAGAGCCCGAGTACAGATAGACGGACTCAAGAGCAAGTAAGTACTATTGCGTCACGGTGTTCCCCAGGGTGGAGTCTTCCGATTCCGATTCCATTTCAAAAACAAAAATTCCAAATTCGACCTCGTCTAACCTGCTTCATCAGCTGTGGTTATTGTTGAGGTACGTGGTTTTTGTGGGTTTATTAGCCCTAATTCTTGTCTTGTGAGTCCTATCTCGGACTGGTTATGTAGCGTTTGTGTCTGTGACGTCAGCAGTGGTCGGCGGCTATCCTTTGTGCTCTTCTGTTGTTGTGGTTTTCTTTGTTTGTATAGGTTCCTGGCTCGTCCGGCTGCAGTCCTTATAAGGACTTTTCGTATCCCACTCCAGCTGGAGGATCGGTCGGCGGCTGTCCTTTGTGCATGTTTCCTCTTGTTTTCTTTGTTGGTGCAGGCTCCTGGCTTGACTGGTTGCAGTCCTTAAAAGGACTTTTTATTTGGTCTTTTTGTCTCCTTTATTGTGTATTTTCTGTAGGAGCTTATCGACGTTTTCATTTTCCTCCTTGTGCCTGTTTTCACTGTTGCGTTTGCGATACTGCTGCCTAAAGTTTTCTTCCTCCGTGGTCAGCCATGGGACGATTTTACCGTCATCTATATAGTACTCGAAGTCGTTCTCACAGTCGTAGTGTAAGACTGGGTATACCATCGGTTTCCCCCGGAGTTTCTTTGGCTTCTTCTTTTCTTTTTCTTCCCAGCGCCTTCTGAATTCCTCGCGCTTGAGTTCCTCCTTGTCGACTGGGTATTCTGTGCCTCCTTCAGAGATCCGACGGTATAGTAGTTCCCTCTTGGGCGTTGTGGTTGGGCAGCTGGCTTCAGCTTGCGGTTCCGGCTCGGTCTCTTGATTTTCTTCTTGCGGTTTCTCTGTGAGTTCTTGTGTGGCTTCTGTTGGTTTGTTTTGAAAGAGTTCCATATCAGCTCTATGCAATTCTCTTTCGGTCTTGATCATTTGTAGGATTTCTTCGTTCTCCTTCTTCATCTCAGCCATGCGCTGAATCTCTTGTTTGATGTTGAGCTGGATTTCTTTCATGTCGGCCAGCAGCTTCTCATTATCGCTGGTCGGAGTCGTCGTCAGCAGTGCCTTGACTTGTTTCTTCAACTCGTCTATCTGCTTTTGAAGTTGATCTCTTTCAGCTTGTGCTATACCCGTGGCTGTCTCGCCCCTCTGCATTGCTTCCTTGAATGGTGTCTTTGTGATGATGGCGATCTTTAAGACGTCTCTGTGTCTCTGCAGGTACGGACAGCCCAGGTATCTTGCTCCATGTTTGCCCAGGCAGTTGGCGCACTTTCTTTTGTTGTTGGGTGCTCGGAAGTCCGTGTCCAGCTTGGCCAGCGGACACTCCTTGAAGGCGTGGTGATCGGCGCAGTATCGGCATATTTCCGTCTTACTGCGACACGTAGCTCTACTGTGGCCGGCCTTCTGACATCTGGAACATTGCGTGATTCTTGGTATGAATCTCTCTGGTTGCTGCATTCTCTTGTTGAATGATACTGTGGTCGGCATCTCGCTGCCCTCCGACGTCACTACTGCCAAGGTTGTAGGTATCTTGGAGTAGGTGAGAAGCCGCTCCGCCTTCAAGAATCGGATGTGAAGATTCTCTTCACGTAGCTGCTTCAGGATTTCTTCATCTGTCAGCTCCACAGGAATCCGCTTGACAACCCATCGGACTGTTTTTGAGTCGGTGTTTCCGACTCTGGTGTCTTTCTCCTCCTTCTCTGCTGTCTTGGTTCTTGACTGTGTTGGGCTGTCAATCTTCTCCCTCGTAGTAGCTTCAGTGATGGCTGTAGTATCAGGCTCTTTGATGCAGCTAGCAGGTGGGCTCACGACGTTCTTCTTCTTGTTGTCGGCTCCCACGCTGCACATCTTGGCAACAGCGTGTTTCTTGTTGTTGGACTTTCAACGTGACATTTTCCCGCTGATCAGGCTTCTTGACAGAATAATGCGACTTGACTTGTTAGCGCTCGCAGTGCGAATGACGACGAACATGAACGACGAGGGTGGAGTCTTGTCCAACACACTTTTTCTAATCTTCACTAAAGATCTTGTTGCTAATCTACCGCATGGAATTAAAGCGGCAATGTACGCTGATGACCTTGTTTTGTGGAGCACAAATGAACCTGCATCAGTGGCCACCAAATCGCTACAAAGAGCTGTAGATACATTTGTTGCATGGGCGGATAAATGATGTGTCAGCATAAACACTGACAAGTGCAACACCACTCTATTTTCTCCTTCTCTCAGAAACAAAAAGCAGGGATCATCCAGATAAATCGAACACCCCTAAGAGAAGATAAAGAACCAACATACCTTGGAGTAACACGTGATGACATGCTGACATGGAGAAATCACATTAAAAAAAGCTGTAGCAAAAGTCAGAAGGAAAATAACCATCCTGAGAAAGCTAAGTGTAACCACATGGGGAGCCAGTGGGAAAATACTTAGAAAAGTTTATCAACAGAGCATACGACCACACCTGGAATACGGGTCAACTGCGTGGCGTTCAGCATAAAAAACCACACCACAAGAGCTGGACAAAGTGCAACATCAAGCTCTTAGAGTCACCACAGGAGGGATGAGATCAACCCTTATAGTAGCAAAGGAGAAAATGGGGAGGACACAAGCACTGAGAGAGCGCACAGATACGAAAACACTAATACAAGCAGAAAAGTTCCCCAGCTTACCAGATCACCCTATGAAGAACCGATTTGAAAACGTAGCTATGGGGCTGTTGAAAAGAAGTAGTTTTATCCACCAGGCCAAACTACTGTGCAGAGAAACCACCGATCTGTCCACAGCTGGTATCCCCCTGACAACTATTCCAGAGCGAACTCCATGGACAGATGAACATAGACTATCACTACAAATCCAGACAAAAGTGAAAGGAATATTTTACAAGGAAGAACAGAACAGTGTACAGCGCAGAACAGCCACTCTCAGCTTCCTTGATGACAAATACCCACAGGACCTTTGGATCCGAGTCTACACAGATGGGTGAGCACAAAATGCTGTTCGAAATGGAGGAGCGGGAGTGTACATAGAATACCCAAATAATACTAAGGACATGGCCAGAGTTCCGACAGGAAAGTACTGCTATAACTATGATGCTGAATTTGAGGCAATCAAGATAGCAACAGGGTATTACTAAATACCAGCCATGGTACACAACCTGTGGTGCTATTGATAGATGCAAAATTAATACTAGAGGTGCTACTGTCTAGGAAATTGCCAGTTCTAAGGACACTACTTTCTGAACTTAGCAGTCAGCATAAGGTCACCATACAGTGGATACCATCCCACTGTGGAGTACCCGGAAACGACAGAGCTGATCTATTGGCTAAGGAAGGAGCAAAAGAAGAACAGACTGATGTGCCCGTTACATACCACCAAAAGAAAAGAATGATCAAATCAGTCAGAAGGCAACTAAAATCTACTCAAAACGACTACCACGTTATGGTCAGACCACAACAGATCATTATTCTGCGCTTCAGAACAGGACACAATAGATTACGCAACCACATGTATACAAAATTCAAGATTGGTGACTCAGCCATGTGCACATGTGGTTTGGCGTCGCAGACAGCAAAGCATATACTCCAGGACTGCCCAAACCACAACATATCCAGGCAAACATGGCCTAGAGAGACAACAATGGAAGATAAACTCTATGGACCGCTGAGTGAACTAAAAGAAGACTGTTAGATTCATACAAGAGACAACATTGCAGCTATAGACATATTTCAAGCGAACGAAAGAAGAAGAAGAAGCACTTATGGTCTGAATGCTTCGATGAGCAATAAGGGTGATCTGTCGACTAACCAACCAACCAACCAACCAACCAACCAACCAACCAACCAACCAACTAACTAACTAACTAACTAACTAACTAACTAACTAACTAACGTGTATACATAAAACAAAGTAATACAGCATATATAAGGGGCGTTCATCCGAAATCCGTTCGTGCCGCACCGTGTGTAATTGCATACGTTGAATATGATCATTGTCAGAGTCCAGAAAAGGTACAGTGATGCAGTGACATCGTTACGCCGCCAGGCGACTTAGCTCCCAGTAGGGATGCAGCAACTTCGTTACGCCGCCAGGCGAGTAGGTAGTTACCGGCCTGCAAGATTGCTGGCTGACGAGCGACCAGCGGTCAGGCCAGGACGACGCTAGACGCACGCATGCCTCGTGAAGCCACCTGAGGTGGGAGGCGAGTTGCGAACTAGCGGCAGACAGCTCTGGGACTTCGACTCGGACAGACGTGTGATGAGAGAAAGACGTTGTGTGGTTTTCTGTGCTTGAAAGTCGAGTGTCTGGACATCTTGAGTGTCAGACTTGTGAGCTGTATTGTGGATGTAAGTGTATTGATGTATCCAGTATATATTGTTGTGATCATCGTTCTGTATTTAATATGTGAATAAATCCATTGAACGGTGTGTCGTTGAGTCTTACGTCAAATCACGTTGTACTTGTACTGTCCCACATGTGTTAGGTTAGCGAGCCAAGTTTAAGACCCTGACATGTGTGGACGTGGTGGCATTCGTCCGGCTTTGAAATGAACGTGTTTATGTGATTAACGATTTAAAACTAGAGTTTGTGAACTTAAAATTTTTGTCAAACTTTATAGTACATGTAAATGTGATCGTGGAAGGCTCATTTTGATTATTAACTACATTGTTTAACCATGTGTAAGACTATTTGTAAACGTACAGTGCATACATATTGTTTGATCTTGTAAGCGTGTAAAACATTTGTGATTTGTGAAACTTGTCACCGTTTTGACCTTGTCGACATTGTGATCTTGTCGCCATTGTGACCTTGTCGCCATCTTGTAAACTTGATGTCTATGTCCTTACTGAATGTCATCTTGATGTAAGTGATGTGTCATCAATGTTGTAGAGTGTTGAGATACATGTAGATTGTCTTTGTGCATTGAGTTGTGGAAAGCAAAGAGTTTTGGAAAGAAAGTAACTTGTATTTGAAAAAAAAAATTGTTGACGGACAAACTTACGACCTACAATTACACTCAACGCCATACAAACCTAATCAATACTTAGTGACAAGCAGGCACACACCAACAAATAGACGCTAATTCATTTTCCTCCAAAAACAAAGCAGGTTTTCCGTACCATCCGAAACCTTGCCGTAGAGGTCATTTGTGTTTTCGAAGTAGCGACCCTACAGTTCCTAGCCCGATTTCCAACCGTTCTTCACCGCATCCAGGGCACTTGAGTATATTTTTCTTTTCATTTACTTTAAGGATGCAATTTTAGGCACGTATTGTCAATAGAAATCAATTGTAAATTGTTCATTACTAACCACTTATAACATATTTTGTGTGGCTGGTATTTCATTGACATTTTTCATCATGTCTTCATTAATTGATTTCATCGATATGGGGATAAAATTACAGTTGACAGGTGATGAATTAACAAAGTGGAGTGAGAAGAAATACTCTGAATACCTACTAGTACAGGAGAAAACTAATGAACGCGATGAAAGAGCCGCTGAAAGGGCTGCCAAGCAAGTAGAGGCAGAAACAGCCTTAAAGCAAGCTGAGATAGATAGTGAGCTGAAGAAGGCAGAAATAGCAGCTCAGAGTAAGAGAGAAGAACTGGAGTTACAGTTGAAGATGAAACAACTTGACACTGAGACTGCAATTAACAAAGAGTCTAAGAAATCTGAGAGACTGGAGAAAGAAAACCAGTACAAGAAATATCAAGGTATTGTACGTAATTATACCTCGGGTGACTGCATCGCAGCCTTTACCCAAAATTTTGAAACTTTAATGGAACATTATCAAGTTCCACTGTCTGAATGGAATATTGTTTATATGAGGAGTTTGTCAGGGGAACCTCTTAAAGTCATTGAAACCATCCCCAAAGACCTCAGAAAAGATTACCATTATCTGAAATCTAAGATTATGGCACATTTTATGTTAGATGAGGCAGGTTACAGAGAACAATTCAGCAAGTTGAGCCCAAAACCGACTCAAACGTTCTCTGATTACCTCTGCTTAGTCCGAGATATATTCACCAAATGGACTTCAGCAGCTAAAATTGACAAAAATTATCAAAGATTAGAAGACCTAATCATTAGAGATAAAATCATTTCATCCATTCCATCAGCATTTTCCAAATTTTTGCAAGAGAATGAATGCACTAGTGTAGATGAGATTGAGAGACGTGGTTCGGCGTATTACACAGCCAACAAACATTGTTTTGCCAGTGAAGCTACTGACATTAATTTTGTAGCAGCGGCTAACTATGACAAACCCTATAGTAGGCAGAAACCTCATAGGCCTACCTCTGAGAAGTTTAATCACTGTAATTATTGTAAATTTTCACATCATCAGGGTGAAATGTGCGATAAAAACCCACGATATCACACTTACCTACTAAACATGGTAAACAGACAAGATAAGGAGCGTAAATCCTTCAGAAGTTTGCGTAAATGTTTCCTCTGTAAGGCGTACGGACACCATCGGAAAGATTGTAAAGGTAGGCAAATGACAAACAAAGCAAATGCCGCCTTGTTTGATAGTTCGTCGTCTGATGAAGAACAGCCAGAGAAACATCCTGTGAACTCAGCACAGGCTTTTGACATGTTTAGCGCAAATAAATGCTCTGTTTGTAACACCTTTTATGAAGATGGTATTTTAACATGCGGTCACGCCATCCCTATTGCCAATGAAGAAGCTAATTTGGTAGTAGATTCAAAAGGCAGGATAAACGTCCATCATGGATATGTGAATGGCAAGTCTGCTACAGTCCTTCGTGATACAGGCAGTTCACTTATTGGCCTGAAGAGAACGTTCATAATGCCTACAGACTATACAGGCAGGCACGTAACATGCAGAACATTCTCAGGCAATATTGAGAAATACCCACTAGCATGGGCATATATTGAAACACCTTTCCTCACTGGGAAAGTAAAGTGCGCTGCATTAACAAACCCAGTGTGTGATGTAATTATTGGAAATTTACCTGAGGTGAATGATAAACCTCATGACATAACATCTCTGTGTATTGATGATACCATAACATCACCATCAAATGTCATCATTGAAAATGTCACACCACCTATTGAATGTATGGTAGCTAATGTAGCACTAAGTTCTCATGACATCATTGATAACATTGTTCCATCACCATCTGATATCATTGAATGTGTGAACGCAGTAACTAGATCTACTGCTAGAGTGCAAGATGAAAGTAATCAAACTGAGGCTATACAAATGCTTAGCCCAGTATCACTACCTACTAACACTATGAAGGAAACGTTTGTAACAGCTCAAAAAGCTGATCCTTCATTGTCAAAATACTTTAATCTGATCGGCCAAAAGCCAAAGGTAACCAAGAATGCAAAATGGCATTTTGCTGTGAAAAATGATATACTCACCAGGTATTACACCAGAGGTGACAACACCACAGAGCAAACTGTTTTGCCAACTAATTATCGCAAGCAAGCCTTACATCTTGCCCACGATATACCTCTTGCAGGGCATATGGCATACGTTAAGACCAGATCTAGATTATTGACACAGTTTCATTGGCCCAAATTTTGCAATGACATTAAAGAATATTGCAGAAGTTGTGACACCTGCCAGAAACTGGTAAAAAAAGGTAAACACCCACAGGCAAAGTTACAAGTTACTGACTTAGCCAGTCGACCTTTTGAAAAACTATCTGTCGACATAGTGGGCCCTCTTAATCATACAACAACTAGAGGGAATAAATATATTCTAACTGTCGTTGATCAATGTAGTCGCTGGCCAGAAGCTATTCCGCTAAAGAACATAACTGCCAATGATATAATGGAAGTTTTCTTCCATATTTTTTCTCGGATAGGTTTTCCAGATACTATCCAATCTGATAGGGGCACTCAGTTTATTGCCGCATCTACCCAAGCTTTCACCAAAATGTTGGGAGTGAAGCAATGTTTCAATTCCCCGTACCATCCTCACTCTAGCGGAGTAATAGAAAAATTTAACGGGGATCTAAAGCACATGCTTGCAAAAGTAACGCAAGAGCACCCCAATAACTGGGATGTATATCTACCAGCTATTCTTTTTGCTTATCGCGAGGTACCACATTCTAGTACCGGTTTCTCTCCTTTTGAACTTATCTATGGTGCCAAACCACGTGGCCCATTGACCATTTATCACCAAATGTTAACTGACTCTACACCAGTACTTAAACCCATATCATCATACGTATATGTTACATCATTGCGTGAAAGAATCATCAAATCTTGTATTATTGCAAAGAATGCACTAAAATTATCTGGTGCTACTTATAGACAGTATGCTGACAAAGGTAACAGGACAATAACATTGACACCTGGACAGGACGTTCTTCTTCTACTTACCTAGTGACAGACACTTATTGACTGATTCTTGGCAGGGACCTTTTAAAGTGACGAGACAGATTTCACCTGTAGACTACGAAATCCTAATAAAAGACAAACACAAAATATTTCACATAAATATGCTAAGACCATACCACAACAGAGACAACGAACAAGACGATACGACAGCGTGTACAGTGATAATAGATCACGAAGATGACGATGCTAGTGACGAAATTCCAACACCTGCATTAGACACGACAAGCTGCTTGAAGGAGATCAAAATCAATCCAAAGTTATCTCAAGCAGAGACAAACAGTTGCAAACAGCTTATACAACAGTACAACACCATCTTTTCCAACAACCCAGGACAAACAGAATTAGTACAGCATCACATCACACTCACATCAAACACACCCATAAGATGCAGACCATACACCATCCCATTACATTACAAAGAACATTTACATCAGGAGATCATCCAACTTAGAGAAAAACAACATCATAAGACGATCCCAATCAGACTTCTCATCTCCAATGGTCATAATACGAAAAAAAGACAACACAATAAGACTGTGTATTGACTATCGAAAGCTAAATAAAATAACTGTTCTAGATTTGGAGCCAATGGCAAACACTGACGATCTTCTGACAGAACTGACAGACGCTAGGTTCTTTACGAAGATAGACATGACGAAAGGATATTATCAGATAGCAGTAGACGAACAGAGCAGACATCTGACAGCATTTGCCACACCGTGGGGACTGTACGAATGGTGCAAACTTCCATTTGGGCTTGTCAATGCCCCTGCCACATTCGTACGTATGACACGACTTCTTCTATTAGACATTCCTAACATAATTTGCTATATAGACGACATCTGTGTTCACACAGAGACGATGACAGAGCACATTAAGACGTTAGAACAGACATTTGAACGTATTAGACAGCACGGACTGACGGTAAAGCCTGCAAAAGTAGACATAGCCTACCAGGGAATATCATTCTTGGGGTACAAAATATCCAATGGCTTTGTCATGACAGACGATAACATTGTGTCCAAGATACTAAAACTCTCACTTCCGACTACAAAAAAAGAAGTCAGAAGTTTGTTGGGACTGATAAATTATTATCGGCAGTTCATTCCTGATTTTTCCGAACTGACCGAAGTGTTTACTAATTTACTAACAAAAGATAAACCAGATAAGATTGTACACAATGAATGCCTAAAAATTGCATTCCATAAGGTAATATCATGTTTTTCTGATAACAGTTCAAGTAAACTCATCCTGAAATTGCCCAACCTCCATTTACCTTTCAGATTGCGTACAGATGCTAGCTCCGTGGCGATTGGAGCAGTCTTGTTACAAGAGTACAATAACATCCTCCATCCAGTGTACTTCGTATCAAGGAAACTAAAACCCAGAGAACGGGCTTGGTCCATACCTCAGTTGGAAGCCCTAGCTTTAGTGGTGGGTATAACTAAATTGTCCAGATTTCTTCTAGGACGGCATTTCATCGTGGAATCTGACAGCAGCCCGTTGCGTTTTATAAATTCAGGTGTACCTTCCAATCATATGGTAGCGCGCTGGTCTCTTAAACTTCAAGATTATAGCTTTGAGGTTCGACATATCCCAGGCAGAACCAACTCAATTGCCGATCTTTTGTCCCGTTGTCCGACCGACCCAGTAAGCACCAATGTCTGAGTGCAGTGTGTACAAATACACTCAGACCAACACAGCCATTCATGAGTGAATAAGTTTTTTTTCTATTCACAAAAAGCTGTGTAATGTCTACAATGTGATGTGATAGGGATTACTCCCATTATATATAGTGTTCTTATTTTACTAATTCATGTAGTGATTGTCGTGTATAATTGTGTAGTGTGTGGTAGAAAGCGAACTTTATTAATTGTATATATTACGAACAAAAACAGTGTCACATTCGCTCAAGAACTTACCGTAAGCGAACTATCCAATTTGACAGTGACATCTGCGTGTGGAACATTCCAGGGATATTTTAAGGACGTGTGTGAACGTGTAAACTAAACAGTGACAGCTACTCCATTGCAGTCAACCGAAATCCATAATGTTCGGTAGTGAAACATCCAACACATGAACAGTCAATCGTAATCCAGAAGGTTTTGTATTGAAACATCCAACACATGAACTGTGAGAACATGGTACTTTCCGTAACTACATCAGACCGGAACAAGTGTGTTCTACAAGCTTCACATCAGCTGATTTAAGTGTTCGTGTGTACTTCCGGATTAGTTAGAAATTTAGAGCAAAATTAGCAGACGACATATAAAAGTTTAAAAATCTATGACGATTCTAAAATCTTTAGGAATCAACAAAGTTAAATACACGAATTGTGTGTTTATTTATTTATGTAGTGTAATCTTAGAATCATATCTTGATTAATGTATTCATATTACCGACTTTTTCTCGTTAATATGAAGAAACGTCAAGCAATGACGCTAAGAAATAGAATAATTATTGTAAATTATTGTATTTCATAAATGTTGAAATTATTTCCCTTTCATTTATTTGTTATTACATCATTACACAAAGGGCCATAATTTGAAATGTATATTCTAATGTGTTGTGCATAAATAACCATGTTTGTTGCCAGATTGTTGACACCACAGGTAGCCATCTACTAGGCATGGCAAAGTGTTACCAACATTGCAGACCAACACAAGAGCTACTGACCAAATAAGGGCAGGGTTTGAGCGTTTTATACGACTTATATAAAGTCGTATTTCAGTCTAGCTAGATGGTTTTTGTTTCAAGAACCATATTATTACGTTTTTTTTATTTTGCTGCGAGGTAGATGCGTGAAGCTGGTACTACCGATCTGACTGGGTCACTAATGCAATTGAGGTAATCAGCCATCGAGAGGATGAAACCTGACAAGTGTTAAAGGTTGAACACCACATGTCGTTTGAATGCAACTTCCATTTCTTATATATTTCTATGGCATATGTGTATTTATTTGTATGTTGATACCAATGTAGATAACAATAGAAAGGTGGTCTCTGACAAGGTTAGAATATTAACCCAGTATGTACATATATTATACATGAAAGATGACATCTTTCATGAATTTGCCGGGGGAGCGTGTCAGAGTCCAGAAAAGGTACAGTGATGCAGTGACATCGTTACGCCGCCAGGCGACTTAGCTCCCAGTAGGGATGCAGCAACTTCGTTACGCCGCCAGGCGAGTAGGTAGTTACCGGCCTGCAAGATTGCTGGCTGACGAGCGACCAGCGGTCAGGCCAGGACGACGCTAGACGCACGCATGCCTCGTGAAGCCACCTGAGGTGGGAGGCGAGTTGCGAACTAGCGGGAGACAGCTCTGGGACTTCGACTCGGACAGACGTGTGATGAGAGAAAGACGTTGTGTGGTTTTCTGTGCTTGAAAGTCGAGTGTCTGGACATCTTGAGTGTCAGACTTGTGAGCTGTATTGTGGATGTAAGTGTATTGATGTATCCAGTATATATTGTTGTGATCATCGTTCTGTATTTAATATGTGAATAAATCCATTGAACGGTGTGTCGTTGAGTCTTACGTCAAATCACGTTGTACTTGTACTGTCCCACATGTGTTAGGTTAGCGAGCCAAGTTTAAGACCCTGACAATCATGTCATAGTCATGTGATAAGTACTGACCAATAAATAAAAGAGCAAGTGCTTATAGTCCCATGATGCATAGGTTCTGTTTCTGACCTTTGAGAATATGGCAGGGTTGAACCAAAATCCGTCCAAAGAAGCTCAAAGAGAGTTGATTCAGTTTCGTTAATTTGAAGGATGTCGACCAGTGGACATTCATCGAAGAATGCAGACAGCGTAAGGTAACAAATGTGTGTCGAAGACAACAGTGACATACTGGGAACGAATGTTTCGGAAAGGACGTCAGTTCACGACGGATCTTCGACGGCCGGGTCAAGCGCATATTGTTGTAACAGAAAAAAAACCCATCGCCAAAATTGATGCACAGTACAGATGAGCCGTTGTCGAAGTATATATTTGCTAGCGAAAGAATTTGATGTGTCAACTGGGACAATTCAAAAGGTCGTTCGTAAGAAACTGCAATATTGGAAGGTGTGTTAACAGTGGGTGCCACGGATGTTGACAGACCATCAATAAGAGGAACGCATGGGATGGTGTTTTATCCACTTGCTGCGTTACAGAGTGAAGGGTGATGCATTTCTGTTCCGCATAGTGGCAGGCGATGAATCATGGTGTCACCACTTTGATCCGTGCAGCAAGAGAGAGAGAGAGAGAGAGAGAGAGAGAGAGAGAGAGAGAGAGAGAGAGAGAGAGAGAGAGAGAGAGAGAGAGAGAGAGGAGAGAGAGAGAGAGAGAGAGAGAGCATGCAATTGAAGCATGCTCACACACATGCAGACGTAATGAACGCTATAAACACTTCGTTCAGTGAGCAACCACAATCTTTTTTCTTTTGCGGACGGCATTTACCGCCTACCTAAGCAATGAGATGCTTGCCTGAATGCCTACGGTGACTTCTTATGACCAACCCATGGTGCAAATTCATTCAAAATGAATGCTTTGTTTAATTCTACCACACCTGTTAATGTTTCTTTCATGCTTTTGTAATAAAGTCATTGGAACAGGTTTCAAATAAACGTCCCTAATATTTAGCCCTAACAGTATCTGCGGCCACGCATAACGTCATCGCTATGTTTAGTTTATGTAGCGTTTCCATAGTGAACTTTGAACATCCCGATTCACAAATAATTTCCAATACCTCTGCCCGGAATCTGTTTCGGTTTCGTTTACTGTTGTTTATTTTTTAAATTTTCTGTAGCATCTGTTTCTATAAGTATTTCCATCATCTACAACTATCTTCATTTATGATTTTAACAAATGTGTTATTTATAATAATTGTGTTC